>JAOWBU010000716.1:0-25000 GCA_026212405.1 Petrea volubilis
ATGGCAAGATTTGATGAAAAGAAGATGAATAAGACCAACTTGATATTTTTCTCGAACAATATGGCAATCCAACTCAATGTGTTTGGTGTGTTCATGGAACATGGGATTGGCAGCAATGTGAAAGGTGAACTGATTGTCATAGTAAATGATCGCAGGATTGGAATGAGGCACTTGAAAGTCATAAGAAGATAGAGAAGCCATTGAATTTCACAAGTTGTGGCAACCAAGGCACAGTATTCAGTTTTAGAGGAAGAGTAGGGTATAGTATGTTGTTTTTTGGATTTCCAACTAATAAGGGAGTTCCCCAAAAAGATACAAAATCCTGTAATGGAGTGTTTGGAATCAGGAAAACTTGCCCAGTCAAAGTCACTAAAGGCTTTGAGTTGAGGGGAGGAATCAGTGGGAAAGAGAATGCCTTGACCTGGAGTGGCTTTGATAAAATGTATTGTGCAATAGACAACTTGTAGGTGTGAGGGAATAAGGGTGGCAAGAAATTGACTTAATTTATTTTTTTTTTTGGAAAAACCGGCACGTGATCGCCGTGAGGTTTTCGTAGGGACCCCCCCTCCCCCTTTTATTAAAATCAATCCAAAAATATTACAACGGAAATCCCAAAAAATACATAAAAAGCCTCGCAAGCACTAAGCAACCAAGACAAGAATAAAATAAATTACATCTCTTAAAACACATACTAATCAAGGTTTAATTTTATGCCGAAAGTATGGAAGACCAAGAATATCGATCCTTAGAATCCCATGCAATTTTCCTTGTATTTGATTCGGTTCCAACAATCGTGACACCTTAAGATCACATGCTATATTTGCTAATAGATCTGCTAATTGGTTAGCCTCACGGAATACATGTGTAAGTTTGATCTCCATATGCTGCATCAATGACAAAATCTTGCATAGAAGATGACTCAAGTGCCAAGAGCACCCTCCTCTCTTGTTTTGGATCAAGGTCCAAACAGCTTGGGCATCCAATTCCACCCAAACTCGTTGAAATCCACTCGCCCTAGCAAGTGTTAATCCCTCATAAACGGCAAATAATTCAGCATACATATTTGTATAAGGACCAAGGTAATTAAAGAAGGCAAACACCGGCTCCTCCGTGTGCAGCCTTGCAATGCCTCTAGCACCGACCACTTGAGTCCTACCTCGAGCAGCCCTGTCTGTGTTGATTTTTAGCCATGGGAACTCATGTTGATTAAGAAATTGACTTAATTGATTGACATGGAATGAGAGGTTAGGTCTAACGGTGTAATAATATTAGAGAGAGACAACGATAACTAGAAGCACCAGGGAGAGGATCGCCTTGTGTTTAGCTGAGTTTGAGAGTGTAATCCATAAGGGTAGTGGTCAGTGTAGCAGCTTAGAAATGGGTATCAGAAAGAATCTTCAATGCATACTTTCGTTGGGATAAAATGATGCTAGTAGATGAACGGGCAACATCAAGACCCAAGAACTACTTAAGAGACCCGAGGTCTTTGATCGAAAAAATTATGGTGCAAATATGATTTGATCTTACTAATTTCTTCAATATTGTTCCGAGCTAAAATGACATCATCCACATAGACAAGAAGAGCAGTAAAGGAATGAAGTAAATTTGACAAAGAGGGAATAATCAATAGTAGATTGAGTGTATCCTTGAGAGATTAGGGCTAATGAGAGCTCAAATAACTAGTGACGATGGGCCTACTTGAGGCCATAGAGCGATTTCTACAGTTTGCATATTTGGTTTGGGACTTGATAAACAAAATCAGGAGGAAGAGTCATATATAACTCTTCATTCAAACCACCATGAAGAAATGCATTATTAACATCAAGCTGATGTAAGTACCAATTGTGACAAGCAGCAAGAGCAAGCAATATTCAAATGGTAGTCAATTTGGCTATAGGGGAGAAAGTGTCAAAGTAGTCGACATTTTCTTATTGAGTATACCCCTTTGCAACAAGGCGAGCCTTGTACCATTCCACACTACCATCGGCTCTATATTTGATGCAATAAACCCATTTACATCCAATAACATTCTTTTTAGGAGGCAATGTGGCAAGAGTCCATGTATTATCGTTCTCCGATTAAAGAAGTTCAACCTTTTTAGCTTCTTTCCATTCATCATGTTTGATGGTCTGCTTATAAGTCTTAGGTTTAGAAAGAAATGTGATAGACAGAGTGAAGCAGTGATAGGAATCAGACAAGTTGTCATAAGCAAGCATAGAAGAGAGTCGGTAGTGAACAACCATGAAAAATTGATTGGTAGTGGAATCGGAAGTTTCACTGGTAGTAGTTGTGGAACTTTAGCTGGAAGAAAGATCATTGTGGAAGTCCTAAAAGCATGATTGGAGCTTGCGGGGTCTAGAAGAGCATCTGGGGGTAGAATAGTAGGTGCAGGTGAAGCAGTAGGAGGAGTAAGAGTTGGATGGTTAGGATGTAAAGTATCATCGGTAGGACCTATGGTTAATTAACTGCATTTTTGAAAGATCAAGATACAAAGTGTCATTAGTAGTACCGGTGGTTGATTGTATTTTTGGAGGATCAAGATATAAAGTATTAATGGTAATACTGGTGGTTGATTGCAATTGTGGGGGATCAAGATATAAGGTATCATTGGTAATACTGGTGGTTGCTTGCATTTGTAGAAGGTTAGGAACAGTAGCAATGGATGAAGTGATGTAAGGGAAAATATGCTCAAAGAAGATGACATTCCTTGAGATCAAGATCTTATTAGACTAAAAATCCACGACAATATAACCTTTGTACTTGATTGGTAGCCAAGAAATATATATTTTTGAGCAATAGGATCAAACTTAGATCTTTGAGCAGGGAGACTCAAAGTGAAACAGAGACAACTAAACACCTTGAAAGTGGTATAATCAGAAGACCCATGGTAGAGTAACTCAAAGAGATACTTGTGTTGTAAACTAAGAGAAGAGAGTTAAGCATGAGGTCAGGGGTTCGATCCCTACCCATGTGAATGGAGCAAACCATTTGGCCAGTCCCCTACCGCTTAGTGCGCTGACAGTAGGGACGGGGGATTAGTTTATCTGTAAGATATGTTGGATGGGAAATAGCTTAAGACCAAAAGGATTTGGAACGACTAGATTGAAATAGGAGAGCATAGACAACATTCAAGATATGTTGATGTTTACATTCAACAATGCCATTTTGTTCAAGGGTTTCAACACAAGTAGTCTCTTGAAGAATCCCTTGTTGAGCATAAAACGAATTGTGTCTCAACCATAGCAACAAAAGACTGAAGATGTGCTCCAGTGTCAGATTTGTGTTTCATCATTTGTATCTAAGTATGCCTTGTGAAATCATCCACAACGTGAGAAAGAACTTATCACCATGTATGGAGGGGATGGAGCAAGAACCCTAAATATCAACATGTAAAAGGTCAAAAGCATAAGCAGAGTGAGTTTTACTTATAGTGTAAGGCAACTTGCGTTGTTTAGCATAATGACATGTATCGTAACAAGTTTAGTCATGCAAAGTGACATCTCTTTAATGGCCAAGCCGAAAATGCCATATATTAAAGGAAGTAGAAAGTAGAGTGTGCATAAGTAAACGAGTGAGTAGATACAGGTTTGATCAAAGTATAGAGCCCCCCTCCCCCCCCCCCCCGAACCTCAACCACACCAATCATTCTCCAAGTGGCTAGGTCTTAAATAAAGCAATGAGATTGTTGGAAGATAACACAACAAGAAAAAATAGAACAAAGTTTGCTAATAGACATGAGGTCAAAGGTGAAAAGATATAGAGAATATTGGTGAGATATAAATTAGTGGAAAAATGAAAAATACCAAAGTGTGAAGTGGATGTTTGAAAATCATTAGGTAAAGTTACTAATATAGGAGGTATAGCATGATAGTTGAAAAAGAAAAAGAGAGAATTGAATAAATGATCTATTACCCCAATGTCTAAAATCCAAGAAGAAGAGGAAGGAGATGGAATACCTTGTGTAAGTTGAGCAGACAAGGTGGTAGAGTTGCTTGGAGAGGTTGAGGATTGTGTAAGAGCATGATTTGAGACCTATGATGCTGTGGATGACGATTGAATAAGGGCCAATAGTTGCCTATATTGCTTGGCAATGAGTAAAGGAGAAGGAACTCTACAGTGTGATTGAAAAGAACCGACAGGAAAAAAATATAGATTCAACTTGAATATGATGAGCAGAAGGACCATTTGTTGTACTAGAGGGAGAATCGTTGGTAGTACCAGAGGTGTACCCAGACTTTTGAAACTTGAAACCATGTGGAAAATCATGCTTTACTTAGCAGTTACTTTAAGTGTAATTTGGCTTATTATGGTAGGTCTACCATTTTTTTGGAACAGTGATTTGTCCATGAGAGATTTGGGATGAAGGTGGAAGGAATTGAGGGGCCGAAGGACAAGAGACAACAAAGATTTTACGCTTAATACCAATAGTCATGGTGATTTAGAAAGAGAAAAAGAGGATTTTTGGTAGTACCAAAGGTAGTACTAGACTTTTCAAACTTGAAACCATGTGGAAAATCATGCTTTATTTAACAGTCACTTTTAGTGTAATTTGGCTTATTATACAGTAGGTCTGCCATTTGTCTGGAACAGTAGTTTGTCTATGAGAGATTTGGGATGAAGGTGGAGGGAATTGAGGGGCCGAAGGGCAAGAGATGGCAAAGATTTTACGCTTAATACCAACAACCATGGTGATTTAGAAAGAGAGAAAGAGGAAGCGGGAGAGAGAAGGAGAGGGAAATAAAATCATAATTCTGATATCATGGTAGAAAAGGTTGAATGAGGAAAAATAAAATCCCAATTTCATTCATTGTCTATATGTGTATATATACAAGTGAGATACAAGATATACGTAATTGATTTACTAGTTGTACATGATCCTAACTAAAATACAAAAACCTATCTAAAAGATAATTAAGGAAAATAACATAACAACATAATTATTCGGGTAAGAAAAAAATATACAACTTAAATAATAACGATACACAATTAAAAGATTGAAGATATAAATGAATATTATATGCATGTTAATCATGCTCTACATTTGCTTTACTTAGCCATTGATCACCTAGACAAAGGACTCTACAGAAAACTTTTCAACCTGCTCTTCTATAATTTTTTGAGTTGTATCCGGGCCAAGTTACATGTCGATCAAGGGTCGATCCAGGCTCAGTATTGTTACATTTTAGCATAAAATATTGTACCAGGGGCGGCTTCACTATCAGGCTCCCATGTAGTTTACCCTGTATGATCTATAATCCCCTGGATTTCTGTTTCGATGACGACGGTTGTTGAGTAATTATTCTAGGGCTTGCCGAGGTAAGTTCAGGCCGTCAAATTGCCAAGTGAGCTTGTCCTGCATTGTTGGATATAGATGCCATGTTCTGATTCAAGTTTGATTTGCTCTGTGATGCGATATTGTTGTGTTGGCCCAACTTAGGTTGGCAAGGATGAATGTTACAGGTTTGAAAAACAACAGCTGCAAGTCCAAAGATGATATCGATTGTCCTAGTGATTAGGCAGTCGCGGTAGAATTCACGGTTTGTGTGTGTGTGTATAGTGTCTTCATATCCATCAAAGAGACAACAGTAGAAAATGGAACAGTTCGATGAATACCTCAGAGCCACTACTTGGAGTTTTTCCAGGCTTACCTTGTTTTTGAACCCGATGTCTCTTGCAATGAACCCTCTCCCTTCAACTACTATACATTTTCAGAAAGATTTAGCTTTTTGTCACTTCGATTTGTGTAAAAGAACCATTCTGGCACAGTTTTACAAAGATTCAGTTCTTTGTCGCTTCAATTTGTTATGAAAGATGAATAAATAAATAAACGAAAGAAAGGATAATCGACATTTTCACAAAAAGTCAAGCCTTTATCGTTTTCAATTTGTGTAATATATATATATATAGACATTTGTATAATCGAAATTTGCACATTTTCGTGATGCAATGAATACGAACAATCCATAATGAGCGAAAGTGGTTTTATAAAACTATTAGTTCTTGAACCCTATAATGAGCGAAAGTGGATTTAAGATCACACTTCAGCTCCTGCACATTTTCAATAAGCCTATTTGGATCGACTCAAAATAGAAATGCTTATCGAGCGATGCTTTTTACAATAGAGTTTTTTTTTTAATTATTATTTTGTAAACTAAATAGTTTTGTGTTTGAATACTGTAATTAAAAGTACTTTGAAATGTGTTTTTATTTGAAACTACTGTAGGTGGCATTTAAAAAAAAAGCCTCTTCTTTATCTTTTTTTTTACTTTGTTTTTTTTTTTTTTTTCCCCTAAAGATCCATCCAAACATAACTTTTTTTTTCTTGAAGTGTTTTTTTTCAAAAAATAAGTACCTATACTCTAAAAAAAATCCATCCAAACGGGCTCTTAGTCTTTTGTCACTTTGAATCTTTTGATAAACACTGAAAATGAAAAAGAACAATACAGCTACTGCACATTAATTTTCTCAAGCATCTAGACAAACATTTTGTACAATTAGTAATTAGTGAAAGTTCCTCAATAAAACTACTATGTCAAATATTTGGAATGGGGAACTTACTGAAGGAGCCAGAGTTGTATATATGGCCGATCCATCTGCATAGTTGAGGTTGCCAGAAACTATAGTCTTGTTCATTCCATCTCCATAAATCATAACATTCCAAGGATCAGAACCAATACCAACCACCATCCGTTCTTCGTATTTGCCTTCTTTCACATAACAAATCTCGCATTCACTTCTTTTAGGCGCGACATTGACCACCTCGGTTATAGTCCGATAATCCCACTCCTGTCTTTTGCCATTGTCAAGTTTGATCTCAAGTTCCCTTTATTGCGCCAAGTGTCAGCAGGACCAAGATAATGAAGGAAATGCCTATAACGATCAAACAGTTACGTCTTTATGAGGTGCTTGCGCTCTTCATACTGTTCGTTCATGATACTCTCGAAAATTTCTACTGATTCAAATGTTTCCATTTCCTCGCTCGCTTGCTTCTGATCTGTCAAATGTCATGCTCTTAGAAGTATCGTTTGATGAATCCATTTTTTGAGTAACCGAAATCTATATTCATGTGAAACTTATAGGTACCTGCTCAGCTTAGGTTCAGATTATAAAAGAGGAGATGATCAATAAAGTGACAATAAGAACTAGGTCTAAGACAACTCATGTACTCCATTAATAAAACTAAAATACATTCAAGCAGCGATACGCGTGTTTCATTGTTCTGCCTAAAGCCGATGAAGTTCTTGTCCTTTTACAGAATACATGATGATCATTATCATCTTCCCATGTTCAAGAACACATTGAAAATGTATATCCTCAAAAGTTGAAATCTCCAACTTTATGGATTAATTACCTAATTAAACAGATTAAAACGCGAAGCGACATAAATACTAATGATGTTTTCAAAGTAATAAAAATAGTAAGAAGTAAACCAGAAGCAAACTGTTAGTCCAAAACAATGCCATCCCTCGAACTATTTCTCTTTGTTGCATGCAAAACTAACCGGGAATTAACAACAGAAGGCGTTTCAAATATTTGTCCTATTGGTCTAACACGATATATGTAATGATATAGCCTGGTCGGCTTATTTGTTTTTTTTTAGAAACATCTGTCCTTGTTAATTAATAATTAATTTTTTTTTTCGCTGGCTGGCTCTGGACTTAATTTAACAGCAACTCTGGATGTAACCCTGGCCGATGGTGCTTCATCAATCGTTGCATTTTTCTATGTGTTTTAGTAAGTCTTCGTTAGGGAAAAAAAAAACGGCTTGCTGACAAATGGACATGACATGTAATTTTACAAACTTCTATGCGTCAATAATTATACGTACAATGGAACTTACAGAGGTAAACAAATCCGCTCAACCACGCGAACTGATCCGCCTAAATGTGTAGAAAATAGATTGCCAATTTTATATGTGCAATTGCTTTCCACTAACTCATGAGTATATGCTTGGATATACTGCTACTTCACTATGCATTTGAACATCATCCGCTGGGGAAAAACCACTTTTCCCTCAAACTATGACTGTTTTTATATTTTACCTACTAAATTATATTTTGTTGTGATTACTATCTTAACTCTGTGCCCTTTTTTTTTTTTTGGTTTTATCCACTTGGTTCCGACTCATTAGCCAACTAATTCGGATCGGGTACTGTAGAGGCCCATTACGGGGACGACCCTCTCAACCCAGTTGTTCCATTCACAATGCCAAATAGAAACACTTTGCCTCCTGGATTGTAATTTTTCTTATAGTTTACCATCCAACATGCACAAGTTTTACACTTACTCTTCTAAGACAGAATTTCAATTGAAAATATTGGTGGAGGGTAAAATATGAAAAATAAATGATAATTAGAGCAAGACTAGGTTTTGCAAAAGATGACGGCAACTTTAATTTTGTAATTTAGAATTAAGGTGATATTGGTAGTTTTGTTTTGATGGTGACAACAATTCTGAAGTGAAATTTATCATTGTGGAGGGTTAAGGGTTTCTTTGGAATATTGAGACGGGCCTTGAAGTGAGAAGAAGTTTTACAAAATTGCATAAATCAGATCGCAAAATGCAAAAATAATTAACTAAGGAGATAACGTGTCTTTATCTCAAAACTTATCGCCAAAACAAAAGCTAACTGCAAACATATGAAAATTTTAGACGTTAACCGGCAATAAAATGTAGTTTGATAAGTAAAGTGTGAAAACAATCATAATTTAGATGACAAAGTATTTTTCTTGTCTTTCCTTTTTCAAATAGGAAGATGGTACTCTTCTATGTACAGTTCATATTTTGTCATATTTTTATTTTATTTTATTTTATTTTATTTTAAAAGAACAAAAGAAATCAAAATACGAAAAACAATACAATTTGAACTATCTAATTCACACATAGAACCAAACACATGATTGATACAAGAATTTTTCTCTTCCATTAAAGTATATTCGTTTCCTCTTTATTACTATCTTCTTTAACTATACACTTGGTCTCGAATGTTTACATTTGGTATATATAAATATATTGGAATAGGAGATGAAACACAATTTAAAATAGAAGATTTCATGAGCTCCTCTAAACATCACCATATCAACAATTCGTTATGTCCTTCAACGAAAACTAAATTTCCTCTCACTATTGGGAAGAAGGTTTATTTCCTACTCCACGTCAGAAGCTCAAAAGCCTACATTCACCTCATAACAAAACTGAAATAGACAAACATTATTTTATCAATATAAATTTTTGTTAAATCAATAAAAAAAAATTACTAAGATGATCTCCTAAACTATTAAAGAAAGTAGAATATGTTTATCCAGACCAGATTCTAGCCACTCCTGATTTGTTTGTGCACTCGTCATGTGATTGGTTAATCACACGACTCGCTACACGATCAATTATAGCTTTGAACCCAATCCGAATTAGAATTTTCCTGCAAATCATGCAGTCAAGCCGAACCGAAGGGGGACATGGATGTCGTCGACATTCTTGAGCCAAGCCTCTCCATCAAGGAAGGGACCGACGGTGAATTGCATAGCCCGATTCTTGTCAACCTCCTTCCAACCAGGCCATTTCACTCTTCCGGCAGTGTTAGCCCCCGGGCCTTTGTTCCCGTACTCTAAGAACTCGAGCGTGCTGAGCGCAAATCCTGGTCTATACTCCATCCACCCCTGTGGGTGAATGACGTCGCCAATCTGAGTCTCCAAGACGGTGACCCTGGAGAATTCTTTCCAGGGCCTGCCAAGATAACTCGGGAATTTGGCCTTCTCCTTCTCCATCTGGTCGTCGGCCAGAATGTGCGAGTTGTGAATGACAAAACCGGTTGTATCCCGGCGGTCGCTGCGGCCATTGGCCACGACAACGTCCTTCTGGCCGTCCCGCGGCCTCCTGAGGTGGATCATGCAGTTCTGGAACAGGGCGGTTGCGTACCCGAAGATGAAGTCCACAGTGCCGGAGATTTGGCAGCTCCGGTAGAACTGCCGCCCTTGGTCAGCCAGTAGGGTGTCCTGGTTACCTTCCATTTTGCAGTCGACGAAGATTGCCTCGTTCCCCATAACTCTAAGGGCAACAGCTTGCTCCTTTTCTGGACCTGCCGTGTTTCTGAAACACATCGATCGGGCCCTGAACCCATGACCCTCGATAGCTGCCAAAATTATATATATGGGTGAGATTCAAATGAATTTTCATCAGGCTAAAAAAGAAATTGAAAATTTTAGTAAGTACCAAAAGTTGCGGTTAAAAATACTGGTACAGTTTTGTCGTAAACATGTTTGTTTCCAGTAACGATGGTCTTGTCTGGTCCGTCTCCATACATTGTCACACTTGGCATGGTCCTTGTAACATTCACATTCTCTTCATAGATCCCTTCTTTCACATAAATCACATATCTGCATTTCATATTAATAATATACTTATATTACCTATTGATTGAGAGACTAATCAAAATATAATATACAAATAAATCACTAGCCATCAAAATCTTATGGAGAAATTATGAAGTGTGAAATCAACAATGAAAGCAGAAAGTAAAACATAGCATAATACGTACCGGCCCTGGTGAGGCTTGGGCATTGCGTTCAGCGCTTCAGTAATGGTTTTAAAATTCCCGCTTCCATCTTTCGCAACCGTAACATGCGGTTTAACATCCTTAACATTTTCCTCCAAAAATCTCCTCTCCTCCTCACCCATCCACTCCGGAAACTCTAAAAGCCTCCTATTTGCTTTTTTATTATTTTCGAGTTCTTTTCCCTGAAACTTAGAAATCATAGACGCCGCCTCAGCAACTATAGCAAGCGCATTGCTCCCGAGCTGCTTAGCTTCCTTGAGTACCTCCTTCAATTTATTTTGCACCTCCCCTTCAGGAAAACTGTCGATGCACGCCTCCGTGTACCCCAGCACGGTGCTCAGCCAGTTGTTTAAATCAGGTTTTTTATCCGAGATCACGGACATATCCAATTTCGGCCCTTGTATACTGGAAATAGAGGCGTTCACGTCCTCCACAGCGTAGCTCAGGAAGCGCAGGCAACCCTCATGCGCCAGTTTAAACTCATCGGGTTTCATATCCCCTATAGCTTTGACGGCCTTCTCAACCGCATCAGAGACGACCGTGAACGAGGCCTTGAGGATATCTTCCGGCTCGGGGTTGGGGTTGTTAGCGACGGCCTTCGTGAGGCTGTCCTCGCAGATTTTTTGGTGATCCGTGCCCGCGCATATCGTTCTGATGTCCCTTTGGGACGTTGTGATCTGTGCGCTAGAGGAGGAGGACGACGACGGTTTTTTCTTAACGTAGAGAAACGCGCCGACACCACCACCAACTAAGAGCATGACAGACACAACAGAGACGATGGCGATGGTGATTCTTTTCTTGTACTTCTGCCGGCGGTGTTCATTCACGCGCTCTTGAATCTGGTCGAAATCCTGGAATGCCATTGCGGTGTATCAACCGATTTCTTTCTTTCTTTTTTTTTTTTGTTTTGTGTTGTTTTTTTCCTTTTTTTATTGTTCTCACTGCCTTGGCCCTTGGACGTCTCCGATTGAGCCAAGGCAGGACTGTTGCCTCGTTTTTCTTTGTAGGTTTTTTTTTTTCCTTTCTTTGTTTAAGTTTTATACCGAATATGCAATTTTGTTTTGTTTTTGTTTGATCGGGTTTGTAGGAATGAAGTGCAATTGTAACTCATGATGCTTGGCAACTGGAGAGATTTCGCGGGGCTCTCACTACGACTTCTTTTCTAAGAATAAATGGATGATGGCCATTGCATTCTCTACACATTTTCCCCGAACTTTGTGCCTCCTCCGTTTACTACCTAAATTAGATTGCGATTATTATTACTATCTATACTATTATATAAAGAGAAACAACATTTTTTTTTATAGGAAGAGAAACAATTCAAATCCTCGATTGCATAATCGTGTTACATCTGTTATTACACTAATTAATTCACGTCATATATATTGGTGAGTGATTGAGATAAGGAAAGAAAATCTTTATATACTTTTTTTATAGCGTCAATTTTTCTTTTTCTTTATCTTAATCGCTCACCAATATACGTGGTATATATTGATGAGTGTAATAAAAAATATAATACTATTATGCAATCGAGGATCCGAATTGCAAGGTAAACACCTTTTATAACTACTTTTAATTTGATAAGTTTTTTAATCTATATTTTTTTGTTTATTTTTTCTCTCCTCTCTTCTCTCATCTCTCATTTATCATATTGTTTTTTACTTTTTCTCTCTTCTTTTTCTCCCCCTTTTATCTCATCTCTCTCTCTATCCTCTTTTATCTCTCAAAACTCTTTTCATATCATTTTTTTTAGATTTTCTTTGCAATTATTTTCTTAATTTTTTATTTTAAATTATTTTATTTTTACTTATCACTAATTGTATAAATAAAATAAAATTAGTTAAAAATATTTTGATAGAATAGATATTACCTAAAAGAATTTAGTATGCCATTAAATTATATGTTTTTTATTATGCACACGTATCGAGTGTGTGAGTATTACTAGTTATTGTTATTATCTATACTACTATATTAAGTGTGAAGATCTTTAACTTTTTTTTTGGTATGTTTAAGTATATTTTTTTTCAAATATGATCTTCATAAATAACTAATCTACTTTTCTTCTCCCTTATATCTATCTTCTCCAACATATTACTTTTTTTTTCTTTCTTTTCATTCCATTCCCTTCTCTCTCACATTCCTCTTTTCAAGCATCTCTTCTACTCTATATACATATTTTTATTATCTCTTCTCTCCTCCCTTCTATCTCATTCTATTAAATAATTTTTCACTTCTCTTATTTAATTATTGTCTAATTATTTTTTGTTAATATATTTTTATTTTAAATTTTTTTATTTAATTTTCACTTATTTTAAATTTAATAAATACTAAAAAGTTTGTATTCATGTAATAAAATTCATAAGTATTTATAATTTCATTTATCAAAATTAAATAAAGTATGTACTCCATATTAAATATGAAGGGTTTTGACTTTTTGTTTAGTGTGTGTAATTGTGGTATTTCTAAAATACTATTTAACTACTCACTTCTCCTCTATCATTTCTTTTTTCTCCAACAACATTTTTTTTTCTCATTTCTATTGTCAAATATCTCCCCTATTGCCTCTCACATCCCTTTCCTTAAAAAAAACAAAATTGTTCTACTTCATATTTTTATTTATTTTTAATTAAGAAATAATTTATTTAAATATATTTTTCTTTAACTTTTCATAAATTTAATAAGTATACTATAGTATAAAATAATAATAGTTAAGAAAGATATTTATTTATATAGAGAATTTAGTAGAAAAATAATTTTATAGTACTAAAATTTACCTCTTTGATTAACTTATGTCTCATTTTTATTTCGCACACGTGGAAGGGGACAATTTTAGTTAAAACTGAACTAAAAATCCAAAATACTCAAAATTAGAGAATATAATTCTGCACTTGGATATATTGAGAAAACATAAGAAGTTCTAGCATTGACAATTTTTTTTGTTAGGATACTTAACAATGCAATTAGAATTAGATAACAAGCTAGGAACAATCAGTTGTAGTAAATCAATATTTCAGCCATAGTATATCCCCACTAGAAAATTTGTAAAAACCACATAATTAAGGTTTTATTTACACTTAATGCTTTCTACTAATAAATCACATTCTTGTGCATATAATCAGAAACTCATGCACAAGATTAGAAATAATATATCACCTCTCCAATATTTCATCCAAGAAATACACAAAATCCTAGCTAATACACATGAAGACCCCATCAAATTCAAATCCCATCATCATAAGGAAACGAAGTAGAATCGAGCCACTCCTGTCCGGTAATAAACTCCGAAACAGTAAAGTTCGACGCGTCGTAATAGTCCATCACATGGTAACCGGGCCAAGAAACCCTATTATCCGTACCAGAACCCGGCCCGTTGTTCTCATACTCACCGTAATACAATGTGTCGAGGCCCTGATCCCCAGCCCAATTCGTCCAACCCTCTGGCGCGATGAAACCATCGATATACGACTCCAGAACCACCGTTCTCGAGAAATTTCTCCACGGCCTGCCTAAGTAGCTCTTGACAGTGCTGGAATTAGTGTACAAGTCATCTTCAGCTAGAACTGTGCAGTTCTGGATGGAAAATCCAGTGGGTTCGTCGGGGGTGTCGCGGGACTGGGCTGTGATGACCGTGAACTGGCCCGGCAACGGCATTCTCGAAACCACGTTGCAGCCCTGGAAGATAGCCGCCGCGTTCCCGAAGATGTAGTCTATGGTCCCATAAATGTCGCACTCTCTGTAGAACTGCCTGAAGGAGTGGGCGTAGAGCGTGTCCTGATAGCCCGTGAATGTGCATCGATAGACGGCGGCTAAGTCTGCGTTGATGCGGAGAGCTACGGCCTGGTGCTTCTCTGGCCCTGCAGTGTTCTCGAATGTTATGTCACGTGCCAGGAATCCCTCGCCGGAGACGGCTGAAATCAAGCACATTATTCAAGTTAGAGAGTGAAGAAAATGGCTAGATCCTCTAGAAAACATTCTTCTTGCCACACCAGGTTTGGCCATTTATGTGACAAGTCTTTCATACTTTTCATATAATTGGTGTAGAATTTAGAGAGAGAGATCAACTGATGTTGCAAGTGTATTGAGGGTGCAAATGAGTTAACTTAATCATGTTTACGGCACTCAAATCACCTCAGACAATGTTTAAATAAATTAATGCTAATACCAATGGTAGCCTTTTTGGCAATAATTCAAAATTCGTTCTATAATTTGACCTTATTTGCCAGGCACTTGACACCCTCTTCTCCATACATATATCATCAAAGAAAAAAGTAATAATAAATAAATAAAGTTCCACGCAGGCTGTACGTAGGATCCACAAAATCAATTGGCCTCCAAAATCAGAAAACCCCCCAAATTTGAACCCCCACTTGCCCAGCACTTGGATAAAATCATAAATTATTGCGAATTTGTGATCTGAAACCGAACCAAATAAGGAACCAACAAAGATCAATGTGCAAAATAAGACCATTACAGTTAGGAGAAACTCTAGTCTAGACCCAATTTGACCGAACCAAAGTTAATGATGTAGCAAGTGTATTCCATTTTCCATGTAGTTGGGCTATATTTTAGAGAAAATGATGGCAATACACTCACACTATAATTTATTGGTTCGACCAAATCCGATCCTAACAAGAACTGACTGGTCTTTTGACTTGCCATGGATTCAAACTAAGATTGCTCATGAAAAAAATTAATAAAAATGTAAACAATAATTCAAGAAAGCAATTTTAAATAATTACCAACAGTAGCAGATCTGAAAGTAGTCCAACCATCAATCACACTTCTATTCCCACTGATGACAGTAACATCACTTCCATCTCCAAGCAAAACAATGTTGGGCTTCCAGCTAGGAATCTCAACATTTTCTTGATAAAACCCTTCTCTAATATAAATAAATACTCTATCAACACTGTTATTCGGGGCAAAATTAATCGCATCAGAAATCGTGGTAAAATTCCCCGTCCCGTCCGCGGCCACCGTCAGCACCTGTCCCTGATCATATAATTCCTCGCGGGAATCCTGCAAAACCCGCCGCGCTTTTCTCGACAGCCACCGCGGAAAGCCCAGCAGCCGCCTCCCGTTGCCACCACGTCTACCTCCGCCTCCGCCGCCCGCCTTGGGCGACAGCATTGACAGCGAGTTGCTGACATGCACATAAGCATTGGTCACAGAATTAACGAGTGTCGATTTCATAGGACCAGAGGCCAAACTCAAGCCCTCCAAGCACGTGACTTTGTTCGTTAAAGCTGCGCTCAAGAAAGCTCTGGCGTCGGCTAGTTTTCTTGAATCGGCAGAGTTACCGCTGAGTCGGGACACGGATTTCTTGAGGGAGGACAGTGTGATCTGGTGCAGTTCCTTACAATCCTGAACTGTGCCCCTCTGTTTCTCAACGATCTTCGCGGGGCCGGCACTGGAGAGGAGATTGGAGAGCTTTAAACCGTCGGATAATGCGGTTCGGAGAGTTTGCAGGAGAAAGTTGAGGATGTTTGGAGAGATGTTAATGGAGATGGAGAGTTTAAGGGAATTGAAACATGCATCGGGGTATGGTGTGAATTTGCAGAGTGTTTTTATTGAGGAAATTTGTGCTTGTAAAGAAGTTGAAGATGAGTTGAGAGCATGAGTCGTTGAGAGGAAGAGAGAACACAGGAGTACGAGAGATTTGAGAATGGGGGAGGCCATTGGAACAGGGGACAAAACAGGGGAACTTGTGAGTTGGGTTTAATTGGTGCTATTTATAAGTGATCTTAAGTAGGGAATGAACTGTTTAGGAATCAATTGATTATGGAGCTGAACCTGTCAAATGAATGAAATGGTAACTTGATTGTCAGGGGGATTTGAGTAGGGGTTATTGTGGTATTACAAGCATCATAAAACTGATAACCATGTACTGAATATGCTCTTTCTTCAACATAGGTAATTGGGATGATATTTAAAGTTTCGAGACCGGTCATAAATACAAACAATGTTAAATATCGCTTCGTCTATCCTGAATTATTAAGGTTCGTAGAGAGTTCTTTTATTTCACAAGACTTGTTTGTATTATTAATACGAGGAGTTCAAAACAGTATTTATTTCGTTTTTTTTTTTCAAATTTACATTAATTATTCCTATACAACTTCCCAAAAAGGATATTTTGGTCTAATTAATAAATTTAGCTAAAAAAAAAAGGGGGCTATGAATGAACTTAATTGGTACATGAACTTTACACGGATAATTGGTTTTAGGCCCGGTCCCAAGGCGGATCGGATCCTTTAGCTTATAATAGTACTTCATTCCCTATCTCATATTCTAAATGTATTATACGTGTAAATCTTAAAGATTTATTTAACTGTAGAATATTTAGTGCCGTTAATTGTATTTTTTTCCGTTATCTAATTTGATAAGAAAATTTCTTTTTTCGATTAAGTAAATACGCAAGATTTACACATGTCACAAAGGATAAGGAATGGAGCACTATTATGAAATAAGAGATCCCATCCTGTCCCGAGGGGGTTCGATAAATTGCATCTTGGATTTCATTCCTCTTTACATTTGTAACAAATACTTTTTGGTTGTAGTCTAACTGTGGATTAATACCAACTTTTATGGACTATATTTAATTTTCTGTAGTGTCACGCTAATAGGACCAATATTAAGTATTCATTACTTGAAAACGACAGCTCGAATACAACATAGCTGAATGAGTCATTTCGTTCTTTTTAAATTATAAAAAATAATAAAAGTTATACAATTCATGTGACTGCTTCAAAATTGAAATCTCATGCACTTTAGAGAGAACGACATTTTGCGCTCCAAATTATACAAATTTCCACACTTTGTTAAACATTTCTTTTTTAAAACTTTACCGTGTTTTTTTTTTTTTTGTTTTTTGCAGATTTAAACTTTACCATTTTAAGTTCATGAATTTTGGGCTTAGTCTATCAAAAGGCAATATTATTAAGGACAAAAGGTTAAGAGCAATCCGTGATTGATTGATGCATATTATTATTGTATTGGAAATTATGCTTCTACATGGGTTTCTGCATCACAATGTCTATAGATTGATGGGCAACAATACTTGGAAAAAATGCATGTATTCCAAAGCTGTGCAACACTGACAAACTTTAAATTACTTGTTTTTGAGCATTCACGAGAGAGGTCTGTGCATGCACAAATATTAGCAACATGCCAATTTGGGTAGGCATTCAAGTAGCAAAATAAATAGAATAGCGAAATACGTCTGCACAAATCGAGGTATAATTATAAATTAGTTTTTTTTATTTTAAAAATTATAAATATTCCTTCAAAATTTAAAATATTCTTGTAAATATTATTAAAGATATCCAAAAAATAAATTTTATGCAGCGATAATAATTAATCCGGCCATCAAGAGATGTACCGAGCTTAACGAACTCCCTCAATCAATTTTGTTATTCTACCAACCTTCTCGAAATAATTCTATTTTATACCACCACAATATCATCGTCTGTCATCCGATACAACTCCTATTTTTTTTCTTTTAAAACATAGTTTTTACATCTGGCACTTCTCAAGGCCACGCAAACCTCATCTTTAAACTCAACCGCAAACAACAGAAATACAACTCGTAACTATATCACGCCTTAATAAAAGATGAATTTTGTTAAATTGACACGACTTCGAGAGGGTATTTATAAATTTTAAAATTATAATAATTTGTAATTACACTATATCTCAATAGGTGACTAATTTGTCCAAAATACAAACAATGTCACCAATTATCCAATAATATATATATATATATATTAATCACACTTGCTCCTCAGTCTTTATTATGTACTTATGTTCAATTTTTTTTTCTCTCCTGTGCGAGAGTTTGTTTTATTTGGTAGAAAGTTAGGGAATTTTTCCTGCTAAAGATATTTACATACATAAACTGCCAATTCTTCAGCATTATTAATATGAAGACTATAGACAGTGTGCTGTTTTCTGGTCTGGCGTCGGTGCAGCAAAAGCCTGCATCACTTTTATTTTTATGTGAGATAATGGAATATCGGTGCTAGTCATTCACCAAAAAGACAGAAATAATACTATTATTTTTTGAAACAACATGAGCTGAAATAAAGTGTTGTAACTTCAAGTCTTTGCCTTATCCCTACATGTTCTACCCCTTGTTTTTTATTTTATTTGTTTGAGTGAAGTAATTACATAAATGCCTGTATTATTACATAAAAGCATCAAACAGAATTTATATAATTAGTAATTATTAATGAATCAATAATACTTGAGACAATAAACAAAAAGTAAACAGACATATATGCACTACAAGAAAATCAGGAAATTAATGATAAGATAATAATTAATAATAATATATAAAAAAAACAATTGTTGCCAATTATACACATTAATTTAGTGACAAAAAAATTATTTTCTCACGAGAGTCATTTGCAAAATGTCAATTTGGTGACAATATAGTGTAAATTATTACTAATGATAATTAATGACACTCAAATCGTGATAACTTAGTGAGAATGGAGTATTGTCACAATCATAGAGTAATTTTTTATTTTTTTTTTGTAATCAAGTTGTCAATATAGGTATATTATTGATTATAATAATGACAATTAAAATATTAATGCTTGTCACAGTTGATTGATATAATGAAAAAAATAATTTTTTTATCATTAAATAAAATTAATTAGTGATAAGATAAAAAAATGTATTATTTAATATTGATGCGGGTCGAATTTGGGTGCTGGTTGACCTCGATCGGAAATTCTGGTATGAGCGACCCATAAGCCTAGTGGTAGGGTCTATTAACATTAGTTGACTCTCAATTAATAAGGTATGGGATTAGGTGGCTTTCCCATACTTTAGCTGACGGAGCATTTAATGCCTGCAAAGACCCGTTGAGCCTGGCATGGCCCCAGTCGAAAAGTATGTCGACCATATGAGTCAAGAAGTCGGGTTCGAGGGGTCGAGAATCAAGATCAAATCGACTGAAGGATTTTGGCTAATCGCCAATCGCTCGAGACCCAGTGGGGCGGTCGGAGGACATGCTCATTGGTCTGAGCATTTGCAACAAGGTGGCATGTGGCGCGCAAGAGACGGTCGAGAATTCCGATGGGAAATATGCCACATCATTAGCCCTCTCATTCTACAGGTCAATTAGTGAATTCGATCGGGGAAGTGCATAGGACCAGGTTGTTACCGTAAGGAATTCAAAAATCACGGTTGTAATAATTGTAATGATTGGGATTTCCGAAGGCGGCGTTTTACCCGCTATAAATAAAAGGGGGTGAAAATGAGTCTCGATCAATTGTCTCCCCAACCGCTCGAAATCCCAGCTTTATTAGGTCGACCCGCCTATCTTTCAGGTAACCCTTTTCTCTCAAAGCCTTGTTCTTTACTTAATTCCCTTATGGACAGTTGTAGGTTAATTAGAGAAGTCGGGTTAGATACCTCCTCGGAGGGTGGCTAGCTCTAAGGAAAGTAATGCAGGTAGCAGCTCAACCTCCTCATCCAGCCTTGGTACTGAGCGGAAGGTCGAACTGCACACAACCACTGAAGTGGAAGAGGATAATAAGGATGTCGGTTTCCCGCGGGCTCATTGCACCGACCAGACGATATCCCATTTACTATGACTCCGACCGAGGTCTCGAATGTTGTGATCACATTTCGCCTGTGTTCGAAGCCTTTGTTCCCCTCGTTGGTTCTCGGATAGGAAGCCCGCCCCGCTACACGATCATCGTCCATCTAGAGGCGTTGTGGAACGGTTTAGGTTTCCGATCTCGGCCGACACAACGACCATCTACAATTTTAAATCTCCCTCCTACTCAATTTTCCCCGAACTCTCATTGCATTATTTATAGTTTCATAGTTATGATGAGGGCCTTAGGCCAGTCCCCATCTGTAGAAAATTTTGCGGCTTTCTTTAAAGTACAAAACTCTGCTCGATCGGGTCTGGCCAATTGGGATGGCATTTTCTACATCACGGCTCGGTCGGGGTCTAGAATTATCCAAACCTGTCAATCTTCGTACAAGGAAAAATTGAAGGTAAAGTACTTCTTCGTTCTCCACGCCTCCGGTTTCCCCATTCGAAACAACTAGAACGATGAGATTGAAAAGATTGAATTCAACAGGGTGGAAAATTTGACTTGGGGGGATCCCCACTTTTGCAACCGCCAGCTCGATCGGGGTCTGATATGGAGCGGTCACCTCCTACATAAGGAGTTTTTGAACCACGCATGCATCTCCCTGGTCGAGGTGCCCGGGGGGTTGTTTTGGGTATGCCTAGTTCCTTTTTTTTTTTTTTTTTTTTTTTGGCAATTCGACCTAATGATCAGATATCTATTGCAGGTGACAAAGTACTAATGGATGCCCACAAGGTGATGCTTGCACGATTAGTGGTTGCCCAGAAGAAGAAGGTCGAGAAAGTGGCTTCCAACTCCGGCAACCAAGGAAGGCCCTCATCCCAGGGGAGGGCCCTATCGAGAAGCCGAGGTAGTCAGACTCAAGTCGATCAGCCCAGGCCGATCGGGATCCAGAGGGACTCCCCTACGCCGCCAAGGGCGAGATCGGTCACGCAAGTAGTTACTCAAATCGATCGGCAACGACGCCCCAATCGGAAGGGGGCGCCCAAGATGCCTTGAGGAAGCCAAAGTGGGGCCCCAACCATACGGAAAAGGCAAATAGCCCGCTATCAGGAGTCATCGGACTCCTCTGATTTGGATGAGAATGCTAGGATCATGGATTTCGAGTGCCCTTCTGACTGGGAGCTGGCTCGATCAGACGACGCTCGCATTAGCACTTTTAAGGTCGCGACTAGGCCCACATATCGCACCTATCCCGGGGGTGCCAATTTGAGGAGGACCATAAGTACCTCATCAGTTAGATTTTGGATCAGATCCGCTGCTGGTTCGAGTGGAAAGTAACCAGGGTAAGTACAACCTATCGTTCGAATTTCCCATTGAAACTTTGATCATTTCTAACCATTTCTTTTCGATCAACAGATGGCATCCCAAGCCTTCTTCCACATCTAGAGGTGGGCGGACGTGTACAAAGAAGGCAAAGATTGGTACAAGAGGACGTACCGTTTGGCGGCCAAAAATGAGTCGGGGCAGCTCAAGGCCAAGATCGAAGAGCTCGAAACTCAGCTTGCGGTGGCCCGCTCGGAACACAAGCTTTTCGAGAAAAAGCTTGAGGCCCAAATGAAGCTTAATGAGTCCCTCAAGAAGTCGCTCGAGGAAAAGGTCGTCGAGGTGAGCGAGGCCAAACGGGCTCCCAATCTGGCCCGTAAGAAAGAAAGGGCCTCCTATAACCAGGGCTATGAAAAGGGGCATGGAGCCGGCGTTCGGGAGGAAATCTAGAAACTGGCCAGTTGGGAGCAAGCCATCTCAAGTGCTTCCATCGAGCGATTTCTGAAGAGCGGCATGTTCGGCACCGTCTGCTCGATCAAATCCTTCATCCGTATCAGTAAGGCTTTCGACCTGGTCGTAAAACAGATTGAGTACCTGGCGGAACTTCCACCGGACTTTCCTCGTGGGGAGATCGGCCATGATTGGAACGAAACATGCCATTCGATCGAAGGGGCCGAAGGAGCTTGCCTTCCTACCCCCCTCTTGAGAATGATGAGTTCAAATACGTGATCAAACTCATCAAAAAGGTGGCACTAGAAAACATAGTGCGGGAGC
Organism: Petrea volubilis; assembly: GCA_026212405.1. NCBI lineage: Eukaryota > Viridiplantae > Streptophyta > Magnoliopsida > Lamiales > Verbenaceae > Petrea > Petrea volubilis. The sequence continues at coordinate 22,204 of JAOWBU010000716.1, forward strand.
TTGAGGGAGAGAAAGAGGGCCCTAGCAGACCAGGCGGTGCATCCCTTTCCGAAAGAAGATGGCGAAGCTGGCCGAGGGAGCAGCGGTCGAGGACCCAGTAGCCCACGAGGATGAAATCAATGTAATAGATGAGGGCCCACATGTAATTGATCACATTTTGTTAAATAAAAACGTTATGCCTCTATTCGAATTCAAAGTTTTACTTTTAATTGTGCTTGATTTTTTTTTTCCAAATCAAACAATAAAAAATCGATAAAAACAATTTTGACCGAGCTAAAGCACCCCTAAAACAATTGCTTAAGTTATTTAGGAGCCGATCGAAAGTAGAGTCAGAAAAACGATTTGAACTAATTCATAAAGTAGAGACACTAATTTGGTTAACGTAGAGTAAATAAAACAAATATAACTCGAACAAAGAACTAACTTACATAACATTTGAAGGGGTTTGATTACAAAATGGGGTGATCAACGCTTACGACAAATCTATCAAAGACAAATGATGCTCTTGGATCAACAACTCAATTCAAAAAATCTCCTTAAGTTAGCCGCCCCCCATGGTTGGGGGAGTTCTCGACCGTTCAGATCTTCAAGCCAATAGACGTTGTTCTTGGAAACCTTCGAGATCTTGTATGGTCCATCCCAATTCAGGTCGAGTTTGCCCACGCTGCGTGAGACTTCGACCTTTTTTAGGACAAGATCACCCACTTGGAAGCTACGAGGGATTACTCCCTTATTATATGCCTTGGCGACGACAGCTTTGTAGTTTTGCATTTTAACCCACGCTCGATCTCACAGCTCTTCTATAACCTCAAGTTCATGCTCTCGAGCCGAACGTTGTGTTCGGGGTCGAAATGCGCCACTTGAGCTCTGGTATACATGATTTCGACAGGAATGACCACTTCCGATCCGTACACCAAAGCGTTCAGCTTTTGCCTCGTGGCCAATCAAGGGGTTGTCCAATATGCCCAAAGTACGCTCGGGAGTTCATCAGCCCATTCGCCTTTGTGGGCCCCAAGCACCGCCTTTAGATTTTGCACAAGGATTCTGTTTGTCACTTCGGCTTGCCCGTTCGACTAGGGATTACTGACCAAGGTGAACCTTTGCTCGATCCCGTGTTCTTGGCACCATTTGATCATTCACCTGCTTTGAAATTAGGTACCGTTAACTGAGATCAACACTCTTGGGAGCCCGAACCCGTATATGATGTTCTTCCATATAAATGCTTGGATCGAGGTGTAGGTGATTTTTGCAATCAGCCTCAGCCTCGACCCACTTGGTGAAGTATTTGACCGCGAATATCGCGTACTTTCATTGACCGGTGGCAAGTGGAAATGGCCCCATGATATCGATCCCCCATTGGTCAAAAGGCCATGAGACGTTTACAGTTATCATCTCCATGGGGGGTCAATGATTTAGATTGGAGTGGTATTGGCAGTTCGGGCACTTTCGAGCGAATTGCTTGGCATCCTCAATAAGAGTGGACTAAAAAACCCCACTTTAGAAGTAGTGTCATAGTTTTCAGGTGGTGATCACCAATGTGAGCGCGAATTTTTCAATCTTCAGGTAAGTTTTTTCTGCACCTTGGAGAACCTTGCTGACATAGTACACTAGTAGGTGGGACCTTTCCTTCTATGGTGACAATCACCGAACTAATGGCCTCTTCGGACATGGCCAGATAAAGGTGGAGAGGTGCTCCATCGATTGGCTTCGTGAGCAGTGGTGGAGAGGATAGGTAGCTCTTGAGATCGATCAGGGCCCTCTCGTATTCGTTCATCCACTTGAAATCTTTCTTCTTGTTTTTTTTGATCATTACCGATCTCGACGGGTCTCTTCTCCCCTTATCCCGGTTGGCCAGTTGCTATCTAAAGGGTTTTGAAGAATGGTAGGTTTTGGTCGCCCAATCAGGAGATGAACCGACTGAGTGATATAACCTGCCCGCAAAGGCGTTAAACTTCTCGGATGGTCTGGGGCATGGCAATTTCTTGAATTGCTTCGATCTTGGACGGGTTAGCCTTGATCCCACATTGACTGACCATGTAACTTAAGAACTTTCCTCCCGGGACCGCGAAAATGCACTTCAAGGGGTTCAATTTCATGCCATACTGCCCAAGTATGACAAAGATGTCCCTTAGGTGGTTGAGATGGTTGATTTTTTTATCCCTTTTGACGATCATGTCGTTGATGTAGACCTCCATGCTAGAACCGATCAACCCGTTGAACATTTTTTTAACGAGCCTTTGGTAAGCAGCCCAGCGTTCTTGAGGTTGAGCGGCATGACAAGGAAACAATAGATCCCTTTTTCGCCACAAACAATGTTTTAGACTGGTCGTCTAGTGCCATGTAAATCTGATAGTACCCTTAGAATGCGTCTATCATACTCGACATTTCACACCCAATGGTCGAATCGACTAAAAGGTCGATCCGCAGCAGTAGGTATGGATCCCTCAGGCAGGCCTTGTTTAGATCTGTGAAGTCGTTGTACATGCGCCATTTCCCCAACGACTTTGGGCCCACGAAAACATTGTACAACCACTCGGGTTATTGGATTTCGACTATATATCCCGCATCAACGAGCTTGTTGACTTCCTCTTTGATTATCCTATTCATTTCCTCCCCGAAGGTCCTTTTCTTCTGTTTGACCGGCTTAGCGGTCATGTCGATATTAAGTCGGTAGACAATGACCTCGGGGTCAATTTTCGGGAAGTCCAATGGGCTCCACGCAAAGACATCGACATTCTCCCTTAGGAATTTGATTAACATTAGCTCTCTCCCCTCTCCCAAATGTGAGCCGATCCGA
>JAOWBU010000024.1:0-113385 GCA_026212405.1 Petrea volubilis
GATTGATGGTCAAGTTACCTTCTTTGGGCACGAAACATAGCTTTCTCCCCAGCCACCATCATCTCTCTGCGATTTCAGTAGAAAATCTACCGCTCTTCGAACGGCTGCACAATTTGTGTAGGTCTTACCAGCTGCTGCGAGCCCTCCGAGCGCAAACCAACTGCCGTATGTGAAGCAAACACCCCAGTTTCCATACCTGTAGACATGCATCGTCAAGCTTTATACGGAAGCAAAAAGGGATGGAACAGGAAAGGGGCTGGTAGGAGCAATCACACACACGCACTCACACCACAAAGTCTAAGACCTTGTTACATATACATTCTCATTAATAGTTAAAACTTTACCCCTGTAGAATGATAAAGTTGCATCTCATATTTTATAAAACTTCAATTTCACCCCACAAAGATTTAAATTTATGACTTAAGTTTTAACTAGCGAAGTTGTGATTTTTCAATTTATCGAAAGAGAAAAAGTGTACCATGAGCCATCAGGCCTCTGAATATCTTCTATGTATCCAACAGCCTTAGTAATAAAGCTTTCTATCTCCTTCTTTCGGTGCTCAGGGTACAACTTCTTGAACAGGACAAGAGCCTGGATTGCTGATGAAGTGCACTCGACGTACCTGCATCCAGAAACAAATCATTTTAAGCACAATTTGGGGAGAGAGAGAGAGAGAGAGAGAGAGAAATATGACTGAGATGGCTCTTACTCATGCTCAATAACAATATCCGCGAAGAATTCTGTAGGGTTGAGCAACTGCAGAACAAACTAGAGTTATTAACTTAATGTAATTTAAATCAATAATATCAAGAAAATTTTTGGGAGAATAAAGTACCTCCAACCATTCAGAGGCTCCTGCTGGTTCCCATGCAGCTAAACCACCATTTTTGCTCTGCAATTGTTCATGAAGGACGGTATTGTTAGTTTAAACGATTCTTCTACATATGTTTGTTATTGAACAACCTAAGTTACTATATGAAACAATATGTTTCTATTTATTTACTTGGTATCTAAATTTTTAATGAAAGGTTTTGAAATTTTGTGGTTTTTACCTGTAAAGAAAGCAATATGTTGACAGCATTGTAAAACCCCTCGGCCTCCATTTTTTCCCCAACAATTTCAGGTGGCATCATAGAGAAGAGAAGGCAACACTGGCAAAACCAAAAAAACAAAAACAGTTGTATAAGAACCTATAGCTAAACTATTTCATTTTTCTTTTGCACGATAAACGAGCTTTCTTGATAAATATAATGATACCTTCAATCCTTCTGCAGTACAATCCGATACTTGCCATCCATGGTCTTGATCTGAAAATGTCCACGATCCCTTTGAAATATGGCGATACATGCTTTTGAAATCACCAGAAGGATCATCTTTGACCTGAGAGTATAAATGCGAATATACATTAGACTAAGTCAAAATATTTTCTTACTAAGAGAGGATTTTGGTTGATTCCCAATCAGAGGGTCTCAGACAGAGAGCTTTTAGGATAGTTTCAAACCTGAGACTTCTTTATGAAATCGTGCCCTCTCTTTAGAGTCTCGCCGATTTCATCTGTCAAATCACTAGCCAACAACGCTTGTATAGCGAATCCCGTGTCCCACTCTTGGCTGCCAAAGCTCTGTATTTGAAAAAATAACATAACTTAGACCCTGATTGGTTGTGTTTTCTAGAGATTCTAGTATGGACCAAGTTCGCCACACGAAACCAATTACATGACAAGTGTAATGAACTAGCTATATTTACCTGCATCTTCATGCCATCTTCTGCAACCCATATATAGTCAGGGATCCTAGCGAGATGTTTCTTGAAATAGTCACTGTTCGGATCCTCAACCCAGCAAGCCAACATACACAAAACCTTCTCCACACATCCTATGGTTATATATCTGCTATTTTCATCTTCATAATGAATGTGCTTCATTGTGACTTCAAGAGCCTTCTCTCTCAACTTATTGAAAGGCCAACGAGTCAAAAGTGGCTCCGTTAACACATAACAGCTATCCCAAATCAAGTCTTGTAGTAAAGGGTGAGGATAATACAAATCCTCCTGCATTAAAATGTTTTATATCAACATCATTTTTGGCATCAACAAGCAATATAGCGCCAAATATATTCTTTTTAAAAAATATATATCATTCAATTTGATTTCTTTACTAAGTGAGACATGCTCAAGTTTAATAAATTTTCCAAGCTTGACTGGTTTGCACCCCTAAGCTGAAGCAGATATGATTGATTACCTTTGCACAATGGTGTCTTATGCTTCTCCAGTTGATTTCTTCATATGGCCTATCATACAACTCTTCTCTCAATTGTAGAATTAGAGGAGTTATTGGACCAACAAATCTCTTCCCGTATAAATATGACATTGGCATGTAAACCATTCTGCAGTAGCACCACATTTTTGCTGCATTTCATCGAAGCATCATCAGATAAGTTAGTCATTCAAAAGATGAAGATCCTAGCAAAGCTTGCACTTACTGGTAAATTATACGATGCCATCTTACATATATATTTTTGTCAAAATTTAAATTTTATCCATGCTCACACACACACACACACACACACACACACACCCCAAAATAAAATGAAATGTATTTTAAATTTCATAAAAATTCAATTTTGCCCCTTAAAAAATTCTGACTTCGTCCTCGCTAACTGGTGCACGTATACCCTTGCTAGTTCATACAAAAGAGTGCAAAAAGAAAAAATGGTCTAACCTGGATGCATAGGGAGAAAAGATGGAAGTAGCCAAAACTCAGGGGGCATGGGATTGCTGCCTGACCAGTCAAATACTCCCAATATCTAAACCATCAAGAAACATCAGGTTTAATTTCATCATATTTAGTTCGATTATATCATTTCCTTCATTAGTAAATTTATTCCACATTACCGAAAGCCAAGTTTTTCCCCAGGACGGTATGGCCGTAACGGTGCCATGGTCAAGTATCCATTTCCTCGCTCTAGCGCACGCATTGTTTAGACCACCATCGGGCCCTTCTCCGAGTATACGCATGCAAATGTAATTGAGCGTTGTGCAGAACATTGAGCTGTGGCCCTCTATGTGGAAGCCCCACCCACCATCTTCATTCTGGTGTTCAGAGTAGAATGGCATTAGTAACCATGAGTTATGTTCCGCAAGTGAGAAAGAGCGCTCACGCGCGCACACACACACACACATATATATATGTATGTATAGATAGGAATAGAACAAGATCCTAGTAGGGTGGTATTAGTGATCATGAGTTATGTTCCACAAGCATTTGCACTTCCCCCGAAGTCTATATAAGATTTGTCACATATTTATTCTTATTAAAATATATGACTTTTTCAAAAATAGCAAAATTTTGCTTCTTTCAATCCCTCCCCGCCCCCCCCCCCCAACCCACCCCTAGAGTTAAGGCTACATTAGGTTAATTTTGGCAAAGTATCAACCAATTATCAAAGTAAAAATATTTCCTCAATATATATGTGTACATATATATATTGCTTGAGAAAATATTATTGAAAAATCCTATTTATTTTAAATCAATAATATAGGATTTTTATACCTCTATAACAATGAAATATTAATAATTTAAATTGCAAGAATCAGGCTAAAACTTATATGAAAAGACTTCATTCCCCACATAATCTTCAAACACCAACCCAAAAAATAATGCATTCCAAAACATTTTTCTCAAAAACCAAATATTTTTCTAATTGCAAAACTTCATTTATTTTATAGAAATTGCACCTGATGACAATACATGTAACGGAGAATTTCTTTACGGTGCTCTTCTGGAAAAACAGTGTTGAGATGGCCAGTAATATACAGAATCATCACCTGCATATAATTTTTCACAACAATCACAAAATTTTTCAAACTAAATAAATAAAAATCAGCTTTTCACTTCATTAACTAAGAAATGCTTGATTATTTTCTGATCGATAAATAAAAAGGGGACTCACCAGAGGCGGAAGAAAGTACAATGGGCCGGCATTTTCCGCCGGCCAGTGGCCGTCGGTGGCCTGCAAGGCGGAGAAGAAGTGGACGGCGCGGCGGAGGGCGGCGGTGGCCGTCTCATAGGTGACATCCTCGCCGTCGGCCACCGTCACCTGGGGTATGGTCTGCTTGAAATTCTTCTCGTGTAGGAACTGCGTGTAAGTTAAGCAGCTAAAAAATGTCAAGAATGTAGGGAATTGAGAATAATTCGAAATTTGAGGGGTCAAATTGAAATTTAAGAAAAAAGGATAAATAAATAGAATTATGAACATAATAATGTAATATTGGTGATAAAATATCGAATGATGCCACGGTGTGAAAATCATCAGTATATGTGTTAAGTGATGATACATATCATTAATAATTTTTTTTTTTTATAAAATACAAGCATTATCTAAAAATACGTGACATTTTTGATCTGGTTTTTAATTTCTCGATTTCCTCTCAACTATTTAAAATTGTTTTTGTGGTAATATATATATATATATATATATTCAGTTAATGTATATAATTAGTGAAAATTTTACATTGCCACTTAGTATACTCTTACCGACTTTCTTCTTTCTCGCCGTGTTAAAAAATAAAATTTCAATAACAAGTTATCGAATATTATCATGATATGACTTGAGGGGCAATGGCTGCTTTATCGGCATCCCCTAATTTATTCGTAACACGTTGTGAATAGAGAAATTTTGTAATGATTTGGCTTCGATTAGATCAGTATCAATTACACAGCAAGTAATTATATTTTTTATGTAATTAGCTGTATACTTAAAAAATAGTGACAAATTAAATGACGAGTGCAATAACACTTATAGACGTGTAATTGCAATCAAGTCGGTTAAACTAATATCAATTACGTACAAAGTATTTTTGATTAGGTGTATAATTTAGGAAGCGACTAATTACTTAAAAAATACAATACACTCATCCTATAATTTATTATATTCGACCAAATCATACAATTTGGTCGGAAAATGAAATAGATTCCACACGGGTCGGTCTTTGTTGACTGAAAATAATTATTAAAATTTGTGAATAGGCTACTTGGCGGCCAATAGTATCAAACGATGTTGAACTAGCAAATAAAGTCAAAAACAAATATAGGGAAACTTCCTTAACCACAACTTTGTACCTTTTTTTTTTCTATGAATCAAACAAATACTAAAAGTTTGACCCGTTGTGGAAAATACACTAGGAAAGTAGTGGCATTCACTTTCACATTTTATTAATCACAATTTACTCCCAAATTTTAATAATTATCAACATCTTTTAATTTTTGTATCACATGTTAATTGCCTGTGAAAGTTGTAAAAATTTGTCCTATAAATTAATTCTATTTAAACTTTTGTCATTTTTTTTTACTGACGCAACACTCAATTTTATCAGAATTTGATTGTCAGATGCTGATGCGTCACTAGTTTTGAATGTTGCATTAACATATTGCGTAATTCAATGTGAATCGAACTGAAATTACAATTTTCGAAGCATATTAATCAAAACAATATGAAATTTGACAAGAAAAAAGTGTTTTTTTTTTCATGCTTTTGCTAGAAAAAAGTTGATAGTAGTTAGTGTTTTGTTTTTTTCATTTTACCAAAGAAAATAAAAGTTTAAATAAATTAAAAATTGAAAGCAGTTTTCACATTATTTTTTTCGCTTATAGTGGCTTTTTTCAAAATTCGAGTATTTTTTTTATTTTTTATTATTCAAACACTGTCCATTTTTGCTATTCAATATTTTTTTCCAACTTTCTCGACCAATTTAAAATTTGGAGGGGGGAGGGAGTTTTTCGAACCTGAATCCGCCAGAGGACATCACCGCTAGGCTTGACCTGGTACCGATTATCCCAAAACTCTTGTCGGGCCTTCTCGACCTCTTCTCGAAGCTCCGGTGTACCGTAATTCGGATCAAATTCCCATATTTGTCGACCCACGTAATTGTTGGTGCTGTAGAGATAAGGCCCATCAACTCCTTCTGCAATTTTTAGCCTCCACATAATTTTCCCTTTTTTTCAACTATATAACCTGTTAAATTTTCAAATACAAGTAACCTTTCATTAATTTCAGTTACGAAACAAATATAACATATATATATATATATACACACATGTATACCAAATATCTATATATATATATAGCTTTTCTTGTGTCTGTAGGCAAACTTCATGAGATGAGTACATTTTTACATGTTCAAGACGGGATATGTATATACATACATACATATGTGTGTGTGTGTGTGGTTGTGTGTGTGTGAGAGAGAGAGATGTTCAAGACGAGCTATGTGTGTGTAAAAGACCGGCGAGTGCATTTTTACATGTTCGAGACGGGCTATGTACATGTTTACACACACACACACACACACACACACACACACATATATATACATGTATGCATGCATATTTCTAATAATAATAATAATAACGATTTCAACAAACAAAATAAAAAGAAGTAATAGCATTGAAGTAGAAAGAGATGGAGAGCTATACCTTTGCTGAAAATTGGATGACAATTAGAAGGGGAGGCTTGAAAGTTTTTCCTTACGAAAACGCACTCTTCCCCAACAAACACAAACAATATATATGTGTGTTTGTGTGTTCTTGACACTGAAAAGTTTGGTCAGGAAACAAGAAGCTTTTTTTTTTCTACACACAGATTAAGGGGAACTTAGGACTTTTGAGGTGTGTGTGTGTGTGTGTGTGGGTGGGTGGGGAAGTACCAAACCTGAAAAGATTTTGGATTTGGCAAAATTGAGCTACAAAAGCACTCAGTTGGTCTTGTTAGTGGTGTCTGAGTGGGAAAAATTTTGCACTATATATAGAACTTTGTTCTGAAACCAAGTCATTACACAAGTTGGTTTTTGGTAAGAAACACGTTCACATTATGCCCTTTTTTGAACTTTCTCAGTTACTGCATAAAGTCAACATCGGGCACCTCTAGGAATAAATGAATAAAAATATGAATTATGAATCGCATGGAATAATTCTTTCTTTAGCCCCTTTTTTGTTTTACGCCTGTCAGAAAAAATTTATGCTATTCAGTTGGATATAAGATATTTATTCAATTGATACTTTTAATATTTGGATTTGAATATAATTACGTCATAAAAAAATGTGCAAAAAATGAAATTATGACATCGTCTTACTTTACTCAATGATTGATAAAACCACTTATATATTATCTAATTGGATAACATTTCATGAGCCGATCTGTTTAATTTTTTTTTCTTTAATATAATCCACTAAAAGTACCTTATATATATCCATCGGAAAAAAAAATTTCAAATTCAACTTGACCGCACCAAACCAATCACGTAGCAAATATTAATAGATTTATCTGATGATTGGCCACTCTCCTTAAATTGTACACCAATCACATGACAGATATAAAACACTTGTCGATTAATTAGTCCCGATATGACCGAATCCGAAGCAAATAAAAATTTCTCATCAAGGGGAATGTTATACGCGCTCGTGCCCATACACACACATTTACCCAAGAAGAATGGATACAAGAAAAAATAGCGAACTCAAATAATTCAATAATGTCAAGTTAAAACCCATCATAAGGCTACACGTAAGTGGTCATGAGCTGATTTCTTCCTAGTGGGACATGGAAAAAATAAATTCCATGGCAAATAAAAAATATTTCTTTTGGGGGGGTTTCGTCACATAATATTTTGTTTTTCATAATATATAGCTTTTTAAGGGGATTAAAAAAAGGGAATAAAATCAAACGAAATCCGTGCACAAAATACGAAGCCAAGCCAAGATCGAGAATCTCAGGTGAAGATCAATCCAATATAAATCTCTTGTCCATATATGTGCAGAACAAATTAAAATTTTCTAATTAAATCCAGCTGCTCTCATTACACCAAGATTTCTTGATTAGACCACTGGCCTCAAACTCGAGTGATGAGGGTTCGAATGTAGTATCAGGGAGATTTTGAGTTTGAATCCTCTTATTTTCTATTCTTTTCTCTTTGAGTGAGTGTGTGCGTGTGTGTGGGTGGTATTTTTCAGTTAACATCTACAGAGTATCCCGATATAATTGTATCAAAAAAAAAAAAAAATCCTTGATTAGATAATTGTATGTGACAATTATTTGCTCAACAACTTAATTTTCAAGTAATTATTAAGTTTATTTGATCAAAAGATTCCCGAAATAAACATTACTTGCACATACAAATTAATTTTAGTCATCCAAGAAAGTGATTTTCTTCACTCTACATCTCGAAAAATTCTAATCCAATCTAGGTTCGGCTGTACTATTTGAATTATGTATTGTCGTTATTATTTTTCCAAAAATTCTAATTCAATCTAGGTTCGGTTGTACTATTTGAATTATGTATTGTCGTTATTATTTTCCAAAAATTCTAATCCAATCTAGGTTTGGATGTACTATTTGAATTATGTATTGTCGTTATTATTTTCAAAAGACTTTTCTAGATTACCTAACGATCATGCATGTATATTGATATCTTGAAATCGAACAGTACTTGCATTTAGTTATGAATACACGTATATGAAAAATGGAACGAGTTTAAGTATATATTAATTAATTATTGAGCATGTTTTAGTAACTCTATAAACTTTCTACTTGTTTATCCCTTGATTAAAATTATGAATTAATAATTTGGACCAATGTGCTGTCAAAAGATTATAGCACCCCGTTTTGTCTTTTCAAACGATATTTTTTTTAATATGAGCCCATGTGGATGGCTTTTTAAGAGAAGAAGAATTATAAATAATAAAAAAAACAAAAAAAAAGTACTTCAAAACAAAAAAAAAATTGTATTTAGACGAACTTTTGGAAAGGGAAAAAAAAAGAAGAAGCCAAAAAAAAAAAAAAGAAAAATGACTTTTTAAAAAAAAATTACTTATAGTAATTTCAAATAAAATTATTTTTAATTATTGTATTTAAATACAAAATTGCTTTGTTTTTTAAAAAAAAAAGTGCTATTGTTAATAGCTCTGCTAGAAAAATATTTTTTTTAATGCATCTAAATAGGCCATATATATATATATATATATATATATATATATGGAAATTTGATTTTCTATTATAGTTAAAAGAAGATTATTTTTATTTTGTTTATTAATTCTTGGTGAAAATAATAAATTTGGATGAGTAACATAGAAATATCAAATTTTAGGGTGATAATAATAATATTCGACCGCAATAATACTAATTTGTGAATGTCATTGTATTTTTGCATGTCAAATCAGTTAAACAATAATGGGATTACTGTTGTGTTGTGCTTCATTGTGGTCCTTGTGGTCCTCAATTTCTATCATGAGGATAAAAATGAATGATATTAATTTTGTTGACAATGACTCAAAGAACGCATGATTTTTGAGTTGAAGAAAACGAAAATAAAAATAATGCAATCAAGTCTAAATTTGACCAATTAAAAAATTAGAACAATTATTAGCACTTAGCAGGCTTATTTAAAGAAAAAAAAATCCTCTTAAGTTATTTTATTGACTAAGATATAGAGGCCGTTTGGATGAATTTTTTAAGAGAAAATTTATTTATTTTTTGAAAAAAAAAATATTTCAAACAAAAACGTTTGTGTTTGGATGGACTTTTTAGATAAAGCAAAAGGCAGGGAACAAAAAAATCGAAAAGGACTTTTCTTAGAAACTACTCTACAGTAACCTCAAATAAAAGTATCTTTTAAAGCACTTTTAACTACTGTATCGAAATATAAATTTGCTTGGCATAAAAAAAAGTTATACCATAAAAAGTATAATTCAAGAAACACTTTTATTTTAAACCCATCTAAACGGGTCTTAAGTGTTCTAGTAGATTTCCCTAAACTTAAAGAAAGGACAAAGGGTAAAATCAAAGTGGTAGATATTGTGAAAAGATATAGATATTTATAGGAAAACAAAATAACATATATAAAATTTTGGGAGCGACAGCTTGCTTTCGTCAATACGCACTAAAAGAAAGTACTCAATTCACTAACAAAAATTTTGTGATGAATTAATTTCGTCACATGTACAAGACATCTATAATGGATTTGAAACGAAATTTTATTAAGAGAGTGTTTTGTTAATTTTATAAGCTCCTTGAAACATATTATAATATATTTGAAGTTTATAAGCTCCCTAAAGGCCCAAAAGTATTTAGTAGATTTTTAAGAGAGGAAGCTTATAAGTTTCAAAATTAAGTTGTCTGATACTAAAAGATAAAATGTCATAACTTCATTTTATTTTTTTTCAATATGACATTTCTACTATCTCAAAAAGTAATTATTTACATGAAATTAATTTTATTTTATCATTTTTTTTCATCATTATACTTAAAATAATTTATAAGCTCTTATTTTTACGAATCCAAATTACAACTTATAAGCTTCAAAAACATCTTATAAATTATAGGATCTTATTTTATCAAAACACTTTGATATATAACTTTTATTTCTAAAATAAGACAGAGGAACTTATAAATTTTATAAACATCTTATAAGATATACGAGCTTGTAAAGCTTTTTAGAATAAATTTAGTCGAATCACCCTCTAAGACATGAATAAAGTATCAATCCATAGTAAAACATTTACTAACGATGTTTTTTTTTTTAACCACCCACTTCAAACTCATTGGCCGCCTAATTTGGATAGATACTTCAGAGGCCACGGTTATGGGACCGGATTTATAACAAAGTTAATATTAAAAGATGTTGAATTTAGGAAATTATAGGGATCAAAAAATGATGAAACACACGCACACATTTCTATAACTATATCGATATATCTATATCTTTTTTGATAATACATATATACACATCACTCAGACACACACTGTCAGAATTTGAATTACACACACACACAAGTGTTTGTGTGTGTGTGCATGTGTGTAGATATATTTGATAATACATATACACATCACATGAATATACATTGTCAAAATTTGAACTCCGACGCCAAACTTTGCTGCCTCTAAGAAGGGGATAAATGTCCATTGGGCCAAAGGGCCCACTTATTTGTTGTAGCCCAATTGATCTTATCTCTACTTGCCCCAAGATATGTTGTTGGTGAAATTGTAGTGGATTAGTTGGAAACCAGGCCGATTAAAATGGCCCTCTCTTACATGACTTTCTCCAATCGGCCCATATCAAAAAACCATTCCCTTTTTTTCCCCAAAAAAGGAAACAAATTCAAATTGAGGTGAATCTGTCCTCAAATTTATATTGAGCTAAAATTAAACAACCCCCCCCAAAAAAAATCAACAAAATACAAAAATACTTTCAATATTTTTAAAAATTTGACCCCGTCGGCTGGCCCCCCAAACAGGAATTTCTGACTCCGTCAATGAAATGGAATTTCATGGAAAAATTCGAACATCATTCGTTAAAAAGTATTTGATTTTAAAAAATATTAAACTAAATCTCAAACTATACATATATATATATATATATATTGGTAAATCATAATCTTGATGTCTCATCTAATAGACAATATATGGAAAACTATATATATTGAATATACCGAATAGGGATTGAGCAACGGGTTCCACTAGAACTATATTTTACATGTATTTTTATCAAAATTCAAAATTCATCCTATTCAAATTTTATACGATTTCATTTTGACATTTTTCTAAATAAAAACTTACGATTTCAACCCTAATTTGAACCCAAGTTTGAAATTTGTATTATTGACTTGAATTGGACTTGAAATTTGACACTATAGACAATGTTAATACTTTTAGTATATATAAAGGTACACATCAAGTGGCTCGGGGTTGTACAATTTTTTCTTTTTTTTAAAGGTTTAAATAATTGAAAATTTATGTGATTGGTTCAATTCCACCTCCATAATCTTGGCTTAATTATTTAATTAAGGACCGTAAGTCCTTTTAATCCCTTTTTATCGACACTAATTCTTAAAAAAATTGAAGAATTAAAGCCCTAATCCCATTGGATTATGTTATCCAATCATGGCCCTCAATTTAAGAGTACTTAGGTTGAAAAATAATCATCTAACATGTGGAAAAACACTAAAGAAAAATTGTGGCATTTGACAAATTAATTTGACTTAGGAAAATTTAAAATAATTTAAGGATAAAAGAATATCTATGGCTCTTACCGCCCCACTCATCATGTTACTAATTATAGGTGATGAAATTAATTATTAAAATCAAATAAAAATAAAATAATAAGTGACCAAAATTAATATAATCCCACTTATATTAGTGGTCATTAGTTGACTTCTTTTGTTGAAATACATATCATTCGATTATATCAATAACTCCAAAAATACTAATCAAGCTTACATCATATTCAAACTATATCATTTACAAACCAAACTATTCTATAACAAATAAACCAACAAACTACTATTAAAGTAGAATAATAAACTAATATTAAGATATGAATAATTATAAAAAATGCAACACATGCATCAGTGTCAAATTGAATCCAGGATCCTTAGAAGTCTTGGGGCCTCAGATTCACCACCTAAAGCTAGGCATCATCGGCAATTGACTTCTTTACAATGCCTTTTTTTTTTTATGTATTTTACTAATGATTTTGTACGTTTGATTACGTGAGATATTTGCAATTATGGCGGACACATGAGTTAAGAACAACTTTAGAAATTTTAATTTCGAGAGTTAAAATGAGTTTTATAAAAATAAGAAATTATTGCGTTTACTGCAAATTCGATTCTTAAATAAGCAAAATTTGTTATAATTATATATATGTATATATATATATTAATTTATTTTCTTAATCTACACATAATGCATATATAACATTGAATTTTTCTTTTTATTAAACTATTAGGATAAGTATATGTCTAAAAATGCATCTATTTATTTGATTAATAATTATAGCTCTATTTAAATATTTTCGCGTCGATAAAAATTTATCCTTAAACAAGCTTGAGATTAATTAATTAATTAAGGATAAACGAGGGGTCGAATCGTGGCTAATCCCTTTTCTAAACACTTTTCGGCGTGCATTTAAATAACTCAACAATAATTCTAATTTAAGAATTCAAAAGGTGCATACACTTATTTGTCAGTTAAAATAAAAGAAAACAAAGAATGTTGGTTGTGTCATGGGAATGAGGTTTGATAGATAAAGTACAAGAACGGAATAATTTTTGTTATACTTTTCATCATACAAATTTTATAGGGTTCGCACTTTGCGTGCATAGTTATTTTCAATCGAAAAATCCACTAGATTGTTGGTCGCTACCACCAAGGAAAAAACAAAAACTCATTTGATCTATCGCTATACTTGGGAAAATTCTAACCCGAACTTGATTTGACCAAACCCAATAAATCATCTGACAAGTGTATTGCATTTGCCAAGTGATTGGTCACTTACCCTAAATTATCGACCATTCATAGGGTAAGTGTAAAACACTCACCACATGATTAACACTGATTCGACCGAACCGAATTTGGGCTAGAATTTCCCCTATACTTGCTTTAGCATTCTGAGCGAAAGTCCCAAAATAATTTTAAATTTTAATAGTTCGTTAATAGTAGATGTTAGCTTTAAAATCACCATGCCCCCATCGTAGGCCACTTTTCTATAATTTTTTTAGCTTTAAAATTACTAATAGATAGTCTATATAATATTGTATTATACAAATTTATAAAAAAATTAAATATCTGAGTGCTTAATTAAATTTTTATATTGTGTAAAGCACACTAAGCACAATTCATGTATATAAAATTTTTATAAAATATTTAGGGTGTATTGCGTTAAGCACCCTAACGTTTGAGGTGTTTTGCACTTTACCACCCAACCTTTGTAAATATGCACTTTGCCCTCCTAATCTTTATCATTTATGCGTCGATAGTATTTTTTTATACTATTTTGATAAAATATTCCTTAATATTCCCCGAAATATGCCCGAATATTCAATAAAGATTCCATCGAAACAATGAAAAAGTACCATCGGTATATAAATGATAAATATTGGGGGGGCAAAATACATATTTAAAAATGTTGGGGGGCAAAGTGCAAAATATCCTAAACGATGGAGTACTTAACGCAAACGCAATATACCCAAATATTTATGTAAATCAAATTTGAAGAATAAATTGCAAAAATATTGAAACTAGACGCGTGCACGTTATAGTAAAGGTCACGATTTTTTGTTGGAAAAATTCGAGTTGATTCCACTAAATAGAATTTTTGTCTTTTTTTATGTTCGTCATTAATTTAGTCAATTTTCGATAACTAACTTTTTTTTTATTTTTACAAATTTAGGAAATATTATCAAGAAAAAAAATGGAAAAAATGGGTGGTGGAAATTATGCTATCCACAAGGCATCATTTTCAGAAAATATGTATGATGGTGGGTTAACTAACTCATGAGATTAAATTCCACAAATAATGTCTGGAATTATGGGCACCTTAATTGATAGCTTCACGCCACCAAGTGTGGAAAAAAAATATATTGTAATTATTTTTTTTGATTTTGTTTTTCAAAAAAAATGAAATGGAATACGTTGGTGAAAGTACAAAATAGTAAAAAATATTCAAGTTGAGACGCAGATATCTTGCTCTTTTTAAGGAGATTCGAGCTCCTATTACAATATAATTTGTACAATTCCAACAGTAAATCTCGTGACATGTTCCCTTCAGGATACAATAGCCAGACGTTATATGTCTCGAATATATATATATATATATACCTATATCGGTAAAAATTAATAGAAAATACAAAACGAATACGATAGTCAACATATATATATATATGTATTTATATATATATATATTATTTTTTATGATAAACATGCTTTCATATGTCTATGAATTCATCCTTAACACGTAGGGATCGTATCATATAACCAGTCTCTATCTTTTTCCCTTTTGTCACAAATTTTACAACATTTTAAAGATAATAATGAAAAAGAAAAGTCATAAGAAGGACAAGAATGTTGACAAGTTGAAAACAATATATACGAATAATTCAATATTTCAGACATTTTCATTTTAGTAGTGCTCAAAAATAGGGTGGGGGGGGGGGGGGGGGGTTGGAGAGGAAAAGACAGAACACAAGAAAAATAAAATTAATAGACATTAATACAAGGATTTTTATTCGATACTTATTTAGATTAAATTGAAAATGTATCAATATAAAACGTATTCTCTTAATAAATTCCTAAGTATTAATTGCATATTGATGTTATCTGAAGCTTAATTTAATCAAACCCAAAACATTAATTCTATACAAAATATTATGTACCAATCCAAAAAAAAAAGGTTACTAACCATGAAATCTAGGTTACAGGAGAGAGAGAGAGAGAGAGAGAGAGAGAGAGAGAGAGAGAGAGAGAGAGAGAGAGAGAGAGAGGGGGGTGGGGGTGGAATTATATCATCAAGAAAACCTATTTTTTGACAAGATAATAAAAGTCTACAACTATCTAATTTGGAATATCGAAGAGAGATATCTTAATTAAGAGAGTGTTTGGCTAAGCTCATTTTAAAGAGCTTATGAGCTCTACATCTTATTTTAAAAATAAGTTCTTAAAGTGTTTGGTTAAATAAGATCTTATAGCTTATAAGATATTTTTAGAACTTATAAGCTCTAATTTTATTTGGTAAAAATAAGTGCTTATATATTTTTTTAAGTGTAATGATGATAAAAAAAATAATAATTTCATGTAAATAAATATTTTTTGAGATAGTAAAAATGTAATCTTAATATATATATATATATATATATATATATATATATATATTATTTTATCTTTTAGCATTAAACAACTTATAAACTGTTTGTAAAAAAGTTGGGTGATGAGCTTCTTTTTTTTTTTTTTTGGAGCTTGTAAGCTCCTAACAGCTTATTTTTGGAGCTTACAAACTCATTTATTGAAAAAAAAAATTATCAAATACTTTTAAAGAGCTTATAACATATTTTTAGGAGCTTATAAGTTTAGCCAAACATTTTCTAAATTTAACTTGAAATGTGACATTAAGAAAATTTACTATCACAAGATTATGCAAGTCTAATTAACCATTCAATTTGACATCTCGAAGAGAGACAATTAGATTAATGAGGTCAAGACGTGTCACAAATAAAGTCTCTTAAATTTACTTGTATAATTAAAATAAATTAATTACTTAAATAATATATCAAAAATAATTAATTACTTAAATTGATATAAAAATTCACTAAAACAATCTATTTCTCCACAAGATTATGGAAGTTCTTTATCATTTATTTTAGAATATAGAAATCGTTAGGCAAGAATATATAAAAGAGAGAGAAAGCCCCAAGCAATTAGATTGAACTCAAATTAATGTGTAGCCAAAAAAAAAAACAATTGTTCTCGACAAAAGTATGTAATTTGATGACCATGAATATTGAAACTCTCTCTGTAGGGCTGTAAATGAGTCGAATTCGAGCAAAACTCGAGTTTAATCTTGATGAACTTGCATTTTTGAGCTCGAGCTCGAATCAAAATGATGAAACTCGATCTCGGCTCATCAGGTCGTTTAAAAATTGAGTTCGAGCTAGTTAAGTTCGAGCTTGAGCTCTAACTCAATTTTTTAATATATTACAATTTTTTAAATAAAACTTATTAGTCAAATAATATTATTATTATTTCTCTAATATATAACTTAAATATTTAAATAATAAAAAGTATTAATATTTAATACAAATTTAATGTTAATATTATATTTCTATTTACTATTTATATATTTAAAAAATATAAAATACTAAAAAATGAAAAGAAAAAAAAAGAAAGAAGCTTACGAGTAGGCTCGTGAACTTTCGAGCAACTCGAGCTAAAAAAAATTGAGCTTTCAGCTGAGCTCCACCTAAGTTGGCTCAACTCATATTACACTCCTCTCTCTCTCTCTCTCACACACACACACACACTCATTTTAGTTTTGGGTATAATTGATTTATTTTGTAACATAATTAATTAGAGAATTAACATAATTCACAAAGACAAAAGTTATATATAATTCATCGTGGTTCTGCTCTATGTGGAGAGTTGATCAACAAGAGTGGTCCCGCAACTGCTAAATGGCCATCTGCAATGCCCTAAAAAGTAAATTTCATATCTATATATATATATATATATATATTAATATAATATGTGTATTTATTGTGTGACACAAAAAAATAAAAATAAAAATTTGTTTTTTTCTATATGTCAAAAAATACAGACTTTGTAATATATACACAAGAAATAAAAAAAAATTATGATATATATGTGTGTGTGTGTGTGTGTAATGACTACTGTATATGACCAGAAGCTGCCATAAAATGCCAATTATAATTCTGACTGTTAAATCTCAACCCTTCCTTCCTTATCACACCCCACCTCCCTCTATATCTCTTTCTCTTTTGCCTTCCTCCATTCTCTCTCCGTCTCTCTCTCTCTCTCTCTCTCTCTCTCTCTCTCTCTCTCTCTAAGTTTTGTTTTCCTTTCTTTTTTCATACTGATACTTGATAGGCTTCAATTCAAACTCTTTAATGGTGCGCTTCTTTTCAATATTATCCACGCTCTAAAAACCTCTCATAAACCTTGTCGCTCTATATATACACACACACATATACACACACGCACACACACACACATATATGCCGTGTGTTTCAACCTCATACGGTAATCATATACCTGGGGTTGCTTCATTTTATTAATTTTCCTACTTTCTTGGATATTGAATGCAGCAATAAATACTTGAATTCTTGGATTGCACCTATCAGAATCTTGTTTTCTGGTAATTATTTCTTTTATTGTACCTTATATCTATTTTTTTGCAATAAAATATTAATGTATTAATTAATAAATATATACTTGGAATTTGGTTCAAAAAATGAGTATTTGTTGTGGTCATATGTTTATGGTTTATTTTTATAATGTTTGTTCCATGTTTCATTTTGGGAGGTTAAAATTCTATTGAAGTCTTTATATTATAAGTTACACAATAAATTAGGATAGTTAAAATGTTTTTGATTCCATGCAAGTTTATTGTATTAAGGTTTATATAATAATTATTATGGAAATTAGGTATATTCGACAATATTTCAATATTTCAACTTAACTAGTCGAGCTCGAGTTTGAAAAAAATGGCCCCGAAGAATACTCGTGGGAAGACAAAGGGCGACAAGAAGAAAAAAGAAGAGAAGGGTATGTCTTTTTTTTTTTCCAAAGAATATTATTTTTTAATTAATTATTTTCACATTGAAAGTTGAATAATATTGCTATTAATTCAATTTTTCTTGTCAATTTTTCTCGTTAATTAAGTTGAATTTCTATATTCTTGCAGTTCTTCCTATCGTTATGGATATTAAAGTGAATCTCCCAGACGATGCTCATGTTATTTTAAAGGTTCGTAGTATGCCAAAAATATTATATATTTTTTTCAAAACAAAAAAAAAAAAAAGAGAAATTGAACTTTGTATAAACAAAAGAAAGATTCAATAAAAGCATATATATATATATATATATATATATATATTTGGCCTTAGCCACCCGGTTCCAGTCCATTGACCGACTAATTCAGATTAGGTACTGCAGAGTCTCATTATGAAAACGATCCTTCCTAACCCAATTGCTCTATTCACAATACTTAAATTCAAATTCTGGATGTCTCACAACTTATCATAATAAAAGCAAATATTGCATACATTATTTTTGGCCTTTTTTTTTCTTTGTGGGAATGAGGTGCATTATGGGGCAAGACAAGGTGTTTTTGTCCCCTAGCCTCCAATATCTTTGATGAGACAAATATTAGGAAATAAATTAGGATGCTATTATTATGAACGACATTTATCCGCCATTGTATGTATTTATTAAGTGCATTTTTAACGGTTTTAGGAAGTTGCGTAGATAGACTTTAGTCATAACTTAAATAGTGGAGCAATTGGATCGGGAGAGTCACTCTCATAATAGACTTTTATAGTACTTGATTTGAATTATTCGGTCAGTGAGTCGATATCGGATAGTTAAGACAAAAAATAATAATAATAATAAGTTAAATCAGTGTTCGGATCCTTAAGCAATATTCAGGGTTCGAAATTTAAAATTGTGAATAAAGCAACTAGACTGAGTGAATTACCTCCATAATGGACCTTTGCAATACCCGATCTGAATTAATCGACTAGTGAATCATAATCAAGTGACTAAAACAAAAAATTAAAAAAAAAAACTTAAATAGAGACTAAATACCAACACTAAAATTTGATTTTCTCATAAAACATGAAAATCAAAATAAGTAATGAGGACAATGTTATAACAAAATTATATTTTATTTTTCTTAGATGATTATTTTATTTCGTATTTGATGCAGGGAATATCTACAGATAGAATTATAGACGTTCGTCGATTATTATCCGTTAATGTAATAACGTGTAATATCACAAATTTCTCCTTATCCCATGAGGTAAGTGGTATTTATAATTTTCTATTTTCTATAATTAATTGTCAATAATTATATATTTATATCAAAATATATTAATTTTTGAAAGCATGGTTATTATATAATGAAATTCTCATTTTACCCTTTGATCAGGTGAGGGGCCCACGATTAAAAGATACGGTGGACGTCTCCGCACTGAAGCCCTGCACCCTCACACTCGTGGAAGGTAAAACAATTAAAAAATTAAGAAAAAAAAGGTTTCAAACGGCGTCGTATGAATTAAACGGTGCTAATTCTCTTTTTTACCCTCGACATTTTAATTTATTACAACGCAGAGGACTACGACGAAAGGAGCGCCACGGCGCACGTTAGACGGCTGCTGGACATCGTCGCCTGCACGTCGTCGTTTGGGCCGTCGGCGAACAAGGATTCATCTTCCTCCTCCGCCGCCGCCGCCGCCGCCTCCCCCGCCTCGTGCAAGGGCGGCGGCGGGGACTTCGGGAAGGATGTCAGTGGAGCGCAGGATAGCAAGAGTTCCAAGAAGTCGAGCAAGTCTCCCCGCGCGAAGAGCGGCAAGGAGAATTCGTCGCCGCCACCGTCTCCGGAGGCGGATCTGGAGGCGAAGGACGGATCTTCGGCGGCTTTCGACGGAGAAGGAGAGATGAACAACACTTCTCCGAAGCTGGGGAGCTTCTACGAATTCTTTTCTCTCTCTCATCTCACGCCGCCTCTTCAATGTAATCTCTCTCTCTCTCTCTCTCTCTCTTCAATGTATTTGCTCTTGTAGGCTTAGACATTGTAAAAATTCAACTAAGCACAAGAAGATTGTTGATTTGAATTTAAATTTCGTAGGTTGATTTTGCATTCCAGTAAAAAGATGAACTATAGATAAAAGATTGCTGATGCCTGTTGCAATTTCATTTCAGTTATAAGGAAAGCAATGAAGAAAAACCATGATGGAGTTTCTGTGGCCGATCATGTTTTCACCCTTGAAGTAAGACTCCTCACACACACACACACACACACACACACACACATATATGTATAACTGAATGTGAACAATGGTTCTTTGCAGGTAAAATTGTGCAATGGTAAATTGGTCCATGTAGAAGCTTCCAGAAAAGGTTTTTACAGCACTGGGAAGCACCAAATTCTTTGCCACAATCTGGTTGATCTGTTGAGGCAGCTCAGTAGAGCCTTTGATAATGTTAGTTCTATAAACTTGATTACGAAAATTATTAACTAAACGATAAAAGACAGATTTTTAGCTCCTGAAATCCTATTAACTTTGATATTCTTCATCAAGAAATGGATTTTAAGCTTTCAATTCCCTTTTCTAAGCCAAGTCGAGTGTAGGAATCGAATTGAGATGTACGTCGTATATTAAGCTTTAATGCTCTAATAGAATAACATGAGTGAGCTGAGGTTTATATGTATATAAGTGTGTATATATATATATATATCTGTGTGCGCGAGCGTGTGTGTGTGTTTTACTGATTACCAGTAGTGGGGCTCCATGAAGTGTGTGTTTTTACTTGGTTATCTTCTAACGCATCATCACAAATAATATACACAAGAATTATGTAGTGAGGGTGAATCAACAGCATTGCACTTACTTTGTGTGGGAGAAACTTGCATGAAGTTTTCCAATTCAAAGACAATATTTGTGATATCTGACAAACAACCTTAATCTTTCCATTTCAGGCTTATGATGAACTCATGAAAGCATTCTCCGAGAGGAATAAGGTGGCTTTTTGAGAAACCTTCAATCTCACAAGATGTTGCACAATATCCGTATTTTTGCACCTTATTTATAACCCCCCCCCCCCCCCCCCCTTGAATGCAGTTTGGCAATCTCCCATATGGCTTCAGAGCTAACACATGGCTTATCCCACCCATAGCTGCACTGTCACCATCCACGTTTCCTCCTCTGCCTACAGAAGACGAAAAATGGGGAGGAAATGGAGGTGGTCTAGGCGGAGATGGCAAAAGTGATCTGTTACCTTATGCGAACGAGCTTCTGTTTCTTGCGTCTATGCCATGCAAAACTGCTGAAGCGAGACAAATACGAGATAGAAAAGCTTTTCTACTTCACAGTTTATTTGTAGATGTTGGTATTTTCAGAGCCATTAAGGCCGTACAACATGTAATGAAAACACCAGAGTTAGCTCATTCTGTTTTGGACAGCAATATTATAATCTACTCTGAGAAAATCGGGGACTTGAGCATTGCTGTCATGAAAGACGCCCCTAATGCTAGCTGCAAACTTGATACTAAGATTGATGGACAACAAGCTATTGGACTGGATAGCAAGAAGCTCGGTGAAAGAAATCTGCTTAAGGGGATCACAGCTGATGAAAATACTGCTGCTCATGTAAGAAATTTGAGGGGTTGTGACAAAATTGGTGTTTTATTTTCAATATAATCTTGATTATCGGTTTTACAATATCATTTACATGTTGATGCAGGATATTGCCACCCTTGGTGTCGTGAATGTACGATATTGTGGTTATATTGCAAGTGTGAAAGTTGAAGGAATTGACAATCATAATGTGAACACTCCATTGGAAAGTAAAGAGATTCTTGATCAGTCGGATGGTGGAGCTAATGCCCTCAACATTAACAGGTTCATATTCCAAAGTCTCTGTTATAATGATGTTTAGGGATAATTAGGGCATCCTCCCCTGAGGTTTGACTTAATTCCAGGTTACCCTCTTTGGTTTTGATTATTATATCCACCTCCCCTGTTGTTAACATCCGTCTTACAAATAGGTCCAGCCATTTGTTTTCCCTCTGGAATTTGACATAATTAAGTAACAAATCTCGTGACATGAATAAATGTATACTCTTTGATATCTCTTGCTTTCTGGTCTTTGTTATTAATGATATTTACTTTGACTTTGTATTTTTGCAGCTTGAGGCTACTTCTTCATGAAAATGCAACTCTTGAGCAAAATAAACTAAATCCAAAGTTAGAGAGCGAAGAACCTGATTCTTGCCAAGCTTTTATTGAGAGATTGTTGGAAGACGGTCTTGCAAAGCTTCAGGAAGAAGAAGCTGAGAAAGATGCTTTTGTGAGATGGGAACTCGGAGCCTGCTGGATACAACATTTACAAGACCAGAAAAAACATGAGAAGGAGAAGAAACCATCCAATGAGAAGGTCAAAAATGAAATGAGAGTTGAGGGACTAGGAACACCTCTTAAATCGCTTAAAAATCGAAAAAAGAACTCAGTTGAAAATACTACAGATCTACAAAATGCCACAGATGAAGTGAAGGGCGAGGCTGATAAAACCTTAAGCGGTACTGAGTCTCAGCTTGATACTGATGCGAGTGAAAATGAGCTTACGCTAAAAACATTGTTGTCTGATGCTGCTTTTTCCCGGTTAAAAGAGTCAGAGACTGGACTTCATGTAAAGGTAGCATATATAGTTACGAATCACATATATGTATATATTTCAATGTTGAATCAGGTTACTCACTGCTATTATCTTGGCAGTCGTTGCATGAACTAATTGAGTTATCCCAAAAGTATTATAATGAAGTTGCCCTGCCAAAACTGGTAAACCAGAAGAATTTTCCTTTCATCATTTCATATAAATCTTTATAGTATCATCTTTAGTTCATGTAATGTTCATTATTTAATACAGGTTGCAGATTTTGGTTCTTTGGAACTCTCACCTGTAGATGGCCGGACATTAACAGATTTCATGCATACCAGAGGTCTTCGGATGCGGTCCCTTGGACAAGTTGTATGTCCCTTATGGTGACATAACATGTTTTTCTCATTTATCCAAAATTTTTATTTATTTTGATGAAAAGAGGGAAAAAAAAATAATAAGTTAAGAATGTAGCTTAGTGTACTCATTGACTGACTTGGGTTCAATTTACGGGACATCCCCCCAACCCCTCTAGAAAAGAAAGGATATGTCAAGGGACAAAGCAAGTACCACTCCTAAATAATGACCTAGAATGCTTTTAGTGTGTAAATTTTCTATCTATTTCAACCTTGCGCGAGTTCACATACTGAGTGCTACTTAACATTTCCTGGTTTCAACAGGTTAAACTTTCAGAGAAGTTATCACATGTGCAATCTCTTTGCATCCACGAGATGATAGTACGAGCTTTTAAGCATATTCTGCAGGCTGTAATATCTGCTGTTGCGAAGCCTGAGAAAATGGCAGCAACAATTGCAGCCACATTGAACTTGATGATGGGAGTTCCAGAAAATGTACTGTCAGATCAGCCCTGTGGTGTCAATGCCCTTGTATGGAGATGGCTTGAAGTGTTCCTTAAAAAGCGGTATGAATGGGATCTAAACAAGTCAAGCTATGAAGATGTGAGAAAATTCGCAATTCTTCGTGGTTTATGCCACAAGGTATATTTCAATTCAAGTTACAAAAGATCCATAACATGTCGTTTTCTTTTACACTTAATGTTTTGACATATTGAATATAATTGGGTACGTATTCTTGCTAGGTCGGAATCGAGCTTGTACCAAGAGATTTTGATATGAAATCTGCACGCCCTTTTCGGAAAGAAGACATAGTCAGCCTTGTACCACTGCATAAGGTGAACTTTGATCTTCTTTTTTTCTTTTTCCCAATAATGAATTTCATTATTTACCCTTGCCTTTCCATTTGTAACATTATTGCATGCGATATATGTGATTGGTTTCTTACAGCAAGCAGCATGCTCTTCTGCGGATGGGCGACAGCTCTTGGAATCTTCTAAAACCGCACTGGATAAGGGGAAACTTGAAGAAGCTGTGAGCTATGGAACAAAGGTGATTCATACTACAGCATTTTGTCTCCTTTAGTTTCTTCAGTTAGCTTAAAAAGGCAAAAAAATGTTGATAGAACAATCAATATAAATTTTTACAAATATATTCCTTTTGTCCCATCTTGTGGTAATTACTGATCTAAATGACTGAATCTTTTTCTCAAACTCAGGCCCTTTCGAAGTTGGTAGCAGTGTGTGGTCCATATCATCGAATGACGGCTGGCGCTTACAGCCTTCTTGCAGTTGTTTTATATCACACAGGAGATTTCAACCAGGTGCTTGCTTAATCTTTTCTATTTTAATTGCATTTGCATTCGATAAACTGTTAAGTCTATCCTTATCCAGTGTCAAAGCCTAATAAGTATTCTTATATTAGACTTGAATAGACGATCATGTGTCTATTACTCCATTTGCGGTATCAATACATGTTTACGCATGTATTATATGCAGGCTACTATATATCAGCAAAAAGCCTTGGATATTAACGAACGAGAGCTAGGTCTTGATCATCCAGATACCATGAAGAGTTATGGGGATCTTGCTGTTTTCTATTACAGACTACAACACACTGAATTGGCTCTCAAGTATGTATAATTGCCTTTTTCTTTATTTTTTTTTTAAATTCTGTTTCTTTGTATGTTAATTAACTTCATTACCTTGAGATCAGTGCTCAACATGAAATAGGTAATCATTTTTTATTTTTTCGGTATTGTCCTTGAGCCCTCTTACTGTAGAAACAGGCCTTCCTTTATAGTTGATTTTTTTTTCATTTTATTTCAAGAGCTAATTTGATTTTCCATCACTTAGATATGTAAAGCGAGCATTGTATCTGTTACATCTCACGTGTGGCCCATCACATCCGAACACGGCTGCCACATACATAAATGTGGCTATGATGGAGGAAGGACTGGGTAATGTGCATGTTGCTCTAAGGTATCTTCACAAAGCTCTAAAGTGCAACCAAAGGCTTCTTGGCCCAGACCATATTCAGGTGCCTTTCTAGCTTTTTGTGTGTGTGTGTGTGTGTGTGTGTGGTAAGTTTGAGCTTGCATGTTTCAAAACTAGCATGCTTACACATTTATATCTTTTCAGACAGCTGCAAGTTACCATGCCATTGCAATTGCCCTCTCATTGATGGAAGCATATCCTTTAAGTGTTCAGCATGAACAAACAACCTTACAAATACTTCGCGCAAAGCTGGGACCAGATGACCTTCGAACACAGGTGATTTAGTCTTTATGATTCTCTAGATAATGTCTTTTTTAATTCATTTTTATTTATTTATATAAATATTTATATTTATTTTACATATGAATGATGCAGGATGCTGCTGCATGGCTTGAATACTTTGAATCCAAGGCTTTTGAGCAGCAAGAAGCTGCTCGAAATGGGACTAGGAAGCCGGATGCTTCTATAGCCAGCAAGGGCCACTTAAGGTAATTTGGCTTTTAATACATTTTATCCTCAATGATCATCTTTAGAGATAACGATCATCATTGATCGGAAGGCGAGTTTTGTACTTACTGATAATTTTTTTAATTCACAGTGTATCAGATTTGCTTGACTACATTAATCCAAGTCACGATGCTAAAGGGAAAGATGCTGTTGGATCAAAAAGAAGAAATTACGTCGCAAAGGTTTTTCTTGTTCATTTTATCAATTGTATCTTTAAGATACAGGATAGATTATCATTGTTAGCATGCAAGTGTTTGGAATGCTGAAACTTGTCATCATGTCATATATGCCTTTCGGCTTTTCTCAGTAATATACCTCTTGTCTGTAACATCTTAAGTTTTTAGATGAGCTGGTCATTCAATAGACTTCCTTGTCGGCCATGAATATGTTTTCTTAAGTTCGTTTTTAATGTAATTTTGTTATTTTCTAAGAGCATTTTTATGCTTTCATTTTTCTAGGCAAAGGGAAAACCCCTTCAAAACAATCTAGCCACCTCAGATTCTGAAGTGCTCCCAAAAGATGTCCTTAAGGAGGGCACGGAAGAAAACAAACAAGTCCCCGACTCTAATGTCGAGCCCTTCATAAACAACGAATCCTCCTCTTTATCAGCTCGGTCTGAAGAAAATGTAGAACTACCGACAGAGGAAAAACCTGTCCAGTCCAAACAACCTTTGCCAGAGGAACAAGGTGTTGTAAGAACGCCTCCTTTCTCCAATGATGTCTCGATCGAGACGCATGCTGAAGGAGAAGACGGGTGGCAGCCGGTCCAAAGACCGAGATCTGCAGGCTTGTTTGGAAGGCGAATAAGGCAGAGACGTCAGCATGGGAGTATGATATTTAATCATCAGAGAAGAGATTTTGTTACTGAAGTCGATCATGCTAGACTAAAGAATAACCATCAGACCAGTAAATATTATGTTGTGAAGAAAAGGGCTGTGTCTCCAGGAGGGTTAGCAGAATACTATGTAGCCAAGAATCCAATCTCTGGAACCAAATTTGGAAGGAAAGTAGTCAAAACTGTGGCATACAGAGTGAAGTCTGTATCTTCATCAGCCATGGATGCTGCAGTAGAGAGCTCCAAAAATGAGAGTGAGACAATGCACTCTCCATCAGAGTCGGGGCCCATTTCTGCTGTAGGCAAGAGAAGTTCGATTGTAAGTTTGGGTAAATCTCCTTCGTATAAGGAAGTAGCTCTGGCCCCACCAGGTACCATATCAATGTTAAGACATCCTCAGGATGATGATCTTCCTCAAAATAAGGAATTTGGAGAACATGAAGACCGGCAAAAAGAGACTCAAAATGCAGAAAATGATCAAGAAGTGAACGTTGAGGGTTTATATGTCGGCTCCCCATCCCAGATGAAAGATGAAATTGAAGCTTCAGACGAGAAAGAGGGAACTCATTCAGACGATGCAAAGAATGATGAGGAATTAGTGGTTGTATCTCAGAGTATTGCACCAGTGTACTCCAGTTCTAATGAGCCTAATCAAATGAATGAGAATGTACCAAATTACGCACACAGTGAAGATTCGTTGGACTCTACACAACCCGACAATGACTCAAAGTCAATCTTGCAAGGGGAAGAAGAAGTGAAGGTAAAATCTCCTGAGGCAGGTGCTAATGAGCCTAGAGAAGTGTCTAATAAGAAGCTGTCTGCATCGGCAGCTCCATACAATCCATCACTAGTTTCTGCACATGTCGCGCCGTTGCCTATGAACATTCCAACACCACTCGGCCCTTGGCAAATGAATATGGGTGTTCATCCGGGCCATGCTACTATCTTACCCAGTCCAATGTCGTCATCCCATCACCCATATCCATCACCCCCGCCAACACCAAACATGATCCACCCGTTGCCTTTTATGTACCCTCCATACTCACAGACACAGTCCATACCAACTACCAGTTTCCAAATGACTAATAACTCATTTCATCCTGGCCAGTTTGCATGGCAACATATGCGTCCCAACACGCCAGAGTATGTCCCCAGCACTGTCTGGCCAGGCTGCCATCCGATTGAGTTCCCCTCACCAACATTTGTTGAATCAGTTTCTAAACCCGTCGTGGAGACAAAGGAGCACCCTATTAACTCAGAGAACCTAAATTTGGCTCCTAATTTACCCTTGGATCTTGACAGTGTTAACGAGCCTAAGAAAGAAATAGACCTTCCAGCATCAGAAGCAGTGGAGAATGTTCATGGCGTAAATGTGGTTCAATCAGGGAATCGGGATGAGGTTAATGATTCTAACTATCAAGTTCAAAGGCAGCAGTGTGAGGCTGATAATGAAAAAACTTTCAACGTTTTAGTCAGAGGGAGAAGGAACCGAAAACAGACGTTGCGAATGCCATTAAGTATGCTTAAAAGACCATATAGTTCACAGCCATTCAAAGTTGTATATAGTAGAGTTATCAGGGAAACGGAGCTTCCTAGACCCTCCAAAGAAACGAGCTCAACTAATGCCACATGAGATTTTTCAAACGTTACTCAAATAAACATGATGTTGAGGTTGTATTACAGAAACTACGCAGGGGATATCGATGCCAGCTTTGGTGCATGAAAGTTTGTTAGCTGCCTGTTACTCAATGCATGCAGGTTTGTTCCTTTAGGTTTTCACTATTCTAATTTTCTGTCGAGCTGCAATTCTCGTGTTCGCCCTGAGCTAGAATTAAGAACCTAAGTAAAATAGAGTAGCAAAAGTTCCATTATCACACTTAATGCGTGTTAGAGATACTAAATATCTGATGTGTCTTCTCTATGGTATGATATGCTATCTAAATCAGTCTCTGTGGACTAAACGATGTCGAGCCCCGCAAATTCCCTCGACTCAAACATGATGAGGCTTTCGACTCGTTTATACTGTGCTGATCCTTGTGATTTCTTGATTTGCAGGTTGTCTTTGGAGATTCATTTTGAGTCTATGTGGAGGTCTTTTATCTTATCATAACCTTTTCTTTTTCACCATTCAGTAGAGGAATTTTGATCTTTTTTGGTGCATTCTTTCCTGTATTTCGGGACAAATTTTGACAGTTCACAATAGGACATTTTGAAGTCCTTTTGGATTGATTCTTTGATACAATGTTAGTTTGATATCAATATTTTTAGAGTTCAACTTTTGGAGATGTCAATTGGATATAATAAGTGAGGACTAATCTTTTGATTTTGCTATATGTACATGTCAATCCCCTTTTCTTTCTTATCTTCAATTCTTCACTGCTTAGCCAAATTTTCACAATAAAGCAAGTGCTAGTAGATTATATGATACTATGACGTTCAAAAGTGCATACTTTTAAAGTTGGGTTGCTCGTTGTTGGGATAGATAAGGGTTGTAAATGAGTCGAGCTCGAGCCGAACTCGACTGATGTTGAGAGCACAAGCTCGAGTTTGATTAAATTTAGTTCGAGCTTGAGCTCGATAAGCCTATTTTTTCAGAGCTCGAGCTCAGCTCATCAGCTCATTCAAAAGTTGAGCTTGAGTTCGAGGTTGATGAGCCTATTACCAATGTAATATTATTAATTTTGTAATATATTACTTAAATATTTAAATCATGGAAAATATTAAAAATGTTTATACAAATTTATAATTATTATTTTGTTGTTATTTAGTATTTATATGTTTTAAATTTATAAAATATTAAAAAAAATAAAATATTCATGAGTTAGCTCGTAAATTTTCGAACAGTCACATGTGAACTTGCGCTCGAAAAGTTCAAGCTTGAGCTAAGTTCAAGTCGAGCCCAATTCATTATGTTTGTGAGCCAGCTCAACTCATGCTACACCCGATAAATCATGAGGAAGCATCAAGCCTGTGAGGACAATGCCATAATTAAGGTTAACATGGAGAATTTTCTTTCAAAATTTGATTCTTTTGAGTACCTCTGAGGAGGAAAGAGGGCTTGACTTACATAAGAAAATTAGTTAAAACCTCAATCTCAACAGCCCATAATCTTGAATTTTCCTCCATTTGTAGAACAAGTAAATATCATTTGAACTTGGTGAAAATGTAAAGAAAATGGGACTATATAGATACTGAGCAAGAATTTCGAAAAAGGAAATTCTTCCCTATATCGGGTTTGAGTCCCACATATGTACCAAACAATTTAAATTACGTCGCATCATTAATTCACTTATAAATCATTGATATTTGGTTTGGACCCACATATGGATCGAATGATTTAAATCATGTTATATTTACGATTGCACCGTTTGCTGTTAGGATAGATTGTATCTTCAGAATATAACGCAATCTCAACTGTTTGATTCATACATGGGCCCAAACATCCAGTTCATATAAGAATTTTCCTTCAAAAATGTTTTTTGATTATCATTGTCTTGATTTTGAAGTGTTTCGGCCGGTGGATGGTGGTGGTTGTGGGGGCGGAGCACGGTAGTTGGAGGTGGCGGGTGATCATTGTCAATGTGTCATCCGTTCAAAATCTTCAATCCTTGTTAAAAATAGACTTTTCATCGGTAGTTTAACTGTCTAGTTAGCCAACTTTTGATTGAATATAAAGTTGTAACTATAAACCACATACTAGAGCTGTTCTTGCTTGAAAAATTGGTAAAAACTCAATGGTTTCATTTTGAGAATCGGTTGAGTTTGGCCCTTGAATTGAATAATACTTCACAACTCCTACTCTTAAAGACATGATGAGCTCCAAATTGAAGTTGCACAAACAAAAAATGAACTAAAACGAAGATTTTGTTCTTTGAATTCACAGCTTGAAAGTAATTTCAAATTGTCTCTAAAGTTCGAATTTTGAAGTTGTAAATGAAGCAATTGAAGTGGGAAGGTTGCCCTTATATTGGACCTTTGTAATACTCGATCTGAATCAGTAGGACAGTGCATTGGAAATCAGGTGGTTAAGATTTTTTTTAAAAAAAGTTTGGACTTGATGACTTATTGTTAGGGGTGTAAACAGATTGAGCCAAGTCGAATAAAGTATTATTCAAGTCTGGTTTGAATTTCTTATCAAGTTTGAAATCTTATTTGCATTTGGTTTGATTATTAAATGAATCGAGTTCAAACGAGCTTTAATCAAACCAAACTCGAGCCGAGTTCGAGTAGTTTGATATTTTTACACATATATTATCATATTTCAATCAATCAAGCCGAGTTCGAACCAAGCTTCAAATTTTATCGAACGAAAAAATATGTTAGAGCTCGGTTTGTTAAGCTTAACAAACCGAGCTCAAACAAGCTTTTTTCGATCGATCTTGAATCGAGTATTGAATAGCTCGATTCAGTTTTCAACGTACTTATTGTTAAGGCAATCTGCTCGAGTGAAGATAATTGTAAAATTAATTGTTAATCTGTTCATGGGAATAAAGAAGTAATAATTGAAATTTCTGGCCCTAAATAAATGAATAAATTATACATTAAGTTGAGAGGCATATTGGGGGTGTAGCTCATATGGTAGAGCGCTCGTTTCGCATGCGAGAGGCACGGGGTTCGATTCCCCGCACCTCCAAAAAAAATGTTTTTGAAGGTTTTTATCTTTTTGGCATTTCACTCCAGTCATGGATTTTTTAAGTTCTTATAGAAGATGAAAATTGAGAGTTTAAAATTAAAAATTATTAAAAATCATTGAAAATATACAAGAACATACATTTTGTAGAAAAAGAATTCAAGTTTTTCCATTTTTATTCGCATCACTTTCTTAGATATCATAACTCGATAGAAGTGTTGACGTCCTATTACTTTTGAACGTACTTAGGAAATTTGTAATCATATTCTCGCAATCAAATCTACAAATTTTAATAGAGGACCGCTTAAATTCCTAAAATTTCAAACAACCCCGTATTAAGTGTACATAATTAAAAAAAAAAAAATAGGCCTCGAAGGCCGGTTGATTTTTATTTTAAGAGAGAGAGAGAGAGAGAGAGAGAGAGAGAGGGAGAGGAAGAAGAAACGACTTGATGATACACTCTCCTACTGAACAAAGCTGAAGCTTCAAGTTTGATTTGAAGTTTTTGTCCGGCTCAAAATTTCATTTGATCTTGATTTCATTATTTAACATATTAAATTCAACCGATTTTATTGAGCCACGCTAAAATCCAGCTCAAATTGTTTGTAACTTCTAGGCATATACTGTGATCCTCAAACCAATTGAGATGAACTCAATCTGGGCTTTAAGCCTTTAGACCTTACCAAACGAAAAAACACATTCAAGTTTGGTTTGCTCGGGCTTGAACAAACTTTATAGTTTAATTCGTATTTTCCTATTATTAAGTTTAAAACCCCTAGACAAATAAGATTGCCAATCTTTTTCGACATACTATAATCCAAATCCACATAACAAATACTCAATAATGCATTTGTATTGCAATATACATAGCATCATCAATAGTACAAAATGCAAATCAATAATTACACGTGCCAAAAGTATTCTGTCATGTAGGGCATAAATTTGGCAAATAAGCACAGTACATAGCCCAACCTTCTTTTTACTAGAGTACAAAGAATAGTGTATCACACCAAGAATTGAAGCTCCCATATCACTAAACTGTTCGTTTCTATAGGTAAAAGTAAGGGGAAAATAGTACATATCAAGACGCGAGAGAGAGAGAGAGAGAGACTCTCTATTTCGACCAGGCTACTGAGTCAATCTCGGCTTGAGCGGCTCTGTACAACTCAAGTCTCTTCGCAAGAGAGACACGTCGTTGCATAATTGCCGGATCCTCGTCCAACAATTTTCCCAATTGCTTCCCCTGTAAAGATGCGTAACAGTTCAGTCAAGCACACATGATGCATGTGTGAGATAGATAAGAATGAAATGTAATTAAGATCGAGTTTTTGATGGGGGCACCTCGGCAACACTTAGACAGATGCTGGGATAATTAATGATTCGAGGGATGAATTGATACCTCTTTTTTGCCCAATTCAGTGAAGAAATGATCGAGTAAACTGCGCTTTGCCTCACGAACTTGGCAATAAACAATAGACTTCGGAATGGAGTTCCTCAAGCTTGCACATACCATGTTGACATAAGACAAGACAGTTGTTCCTGTACAAGTAGGAGCGGAATATTTGGCAAATTCAGTAAATGTCCAGGAGTAGAGAAAGAGAGGGAGGGAGAGGGAGAGGGAGGGGTGTCTTAGTCAGGGAGGTAGAAATCCTTATCATACTCACCAATTCTTCGAAGATAAGAGTCGTTGTATCTATCAAAAATCGAATGGGTTGGATTGCCACCCTTCTCGACATCTTGAGGAAGCTTCCGGAAGAAATCTACAGTCAGGTAACTGCATTCCATTTCTACGAGCTGTAGAGTTGCTTTCCTGCTTTCTTCCTTCATCCTGTCTAATGATTCGACAGCGGCACTCGAGACTTCCACTCTGAGAGAGGGGTACTGCTTTAGCTCCTGCAAGAAACAGAATCGAAGCAATCATATTAGTTTCTTTGACAAGAAGTTTTTATGTAAATGATTTAAGATTGTGAAGACCAAACTCAAACTTTCACCACTTACCGGAGTTTCACTAATTGCCTTGTGAACTAATTCCTTCAATAATGCATGAACCTGAAAATTCAAAACAACAGAGATTAATAAGCTTAATCATATCAACAGGGATCACAAAGACAACAACAGATTGACTATTTGATATCATTCTAAGGGGCAAGCTCAATACAATCCACATCAAAATCATTTATAAGAACCAATGTAAGACCTAAAAGAGTAGACAATAAAACTGCAGTTCAAGAGCAGCTCGCGCAAATTGTGTCAAACATCACCAGCATGGCTTCACGACACACTATGGGGAAAGCCCAAAACCAGCCAGAATAAAATCATATATATTGACATGAGAACAACAGACGAGCCATAATATAGATTCCACCCATACTTCAAATACATACCGCATCTACAGCTGCTTCAGCAGGACCTTTAATAGTAATCAAGGCAGTTTCAATGAGACGACGATAACCCTGTTCGGGTGCTATAAGATGAGGCTGATATCCATCAGCTTCAGTAATTAATTTCCGTACATTTTCCATGGCAAGATGCTTGTCAAATTGCAAGCGCTTCAATGCAGCAGGAAGTTGGTTGTCAAAGACATTATATATCTTATCACCACCTGGTCGACTGCAGGTCAAATCACAACAAATAATAAGATTACAACAAACAAAAAACATGAAACACACTATAGAGCACAAAAAGGCGGCAACAAAAAATCACATATACATACACCCCATCAAGATGCTCTTTGAAATTTCCGTCAAACATGCGGCAGATTTCCATGATCATGTACAACTTGCCCTGCAGATGAACTAGCAATTATTAAACATGCAGACGTTTCATGCAGCAGGCACCAGTTTAGTATTAAACATGGCATCCTTACTCCAAAAAAGCATGGGATAAAGCAGCAACCAGGTCTATAGGAGAAGATATTTAGTACGAGGAATACTATAACTGACACATTAAATGGCCAAAAGCATAAAGTTGACAAGGCAATAGACGAAAAATCTTACTCCAGCATCAGTTGCAACGGACTTTCCCAGACGACTCAACTCAGATTCCAGCTCAATAATGGTTTTGTTGATAAGTGACTGAAGGCCTGGAATTCGTGATTTGATAACAGATTCCAAATGCTACAAAATGAAACACCAATAAACTCAATTTAGAATCTATCACATAAAGAATGTTGTTATAAAATGGAAAAGCATCAGATGGCTTGTTCCCAACATCATTTTAGCATTCTTGACAAGAAATATAAGCCATAATCAGGGCAAGAAGTGTCGGTTTGACATGCCCTCCAAGAAAATATTTTCTGAACTCAGAGTTCTCTGTGAATCATCTTAACTCGAGACTAGCAAGATTTGCTTCATTTTTGCAAGCTTCTCTTTTGAATGAAAAATATATAGTAATCTATAATGTAAGATATATACTTACTTTGGATAGGACTTTCCCTAGATGCTCAGAACCCATCCTGTGAGCAAGATGTTTATACTCTGGGGTTTGAGCAAAATACTCCCGCTCTCTACGCCTAGCAGCAATCATGTCAACATTTTTGTTAATATCTTGTTGAGAGCGATTAACGACACCTATCCATGGGAACTGCAGCTTATATGATTTTCCTTCCAGTATCTGAGAATTCAGATAAACACTTGTCAGAATGCAATCCTTCTATTCTTCTATAACAAATTGAACACATAAAGAACTTGCGCCAACTTAATCATATAGGAGAGCAATATAACTAAAAAATATAGTGAGAAATTGGAGCTAACCAGCCGGCAACACAAATTCAAAGCAGTTAGGAAAAGTTATGCAACCCTTTGGCAAGAAATGAATCCTTTATACAAACACCTAAAAGATAATGAAACTAGGCAAACTTAAACGAACCACACACTCAGCAGCAAACATAGTCAGAAACAAAAAGGTCATGTAGTGCGCATAGGCAGCTGAAAATCAAGCACCTAGATGAAACTATTCCAAGCTTTCTCATCATTTTCATATCTCTTCACATCATTTTCATATCTCTTCAAATGATTATTCTCAACAAGACCTAAACAAAGTAAATGGAATTTAACAATACATGAAAAAGTTGATGAAAACAAGCCACCAACAACAGATATTTACAAAGGCAAGATGCAGTTGCAGCGTCAAGAATCTGCATATAATTCGCTCATACTAACATGTCACGTAAATATGTAATTGCTCCGAACAGCATGCTTCATACAGGCAAATTTGCAACAGGATAGATTCTTAAAGATCATAAATTCACCACTGAAACTAAACACCTTTTTATTGTTATCCTTTGTGAAATGTACGAAAGACTAAAAATCTACACATCCGAACTTACATCTGCAGCATCAGTACCCTTGTCCATAAGATCGATCTTCGTCAAAACTCCAAAAGTTCTTTCTCCTGAAATAAGACCACGTGAATGTTAAACACGGCAAGAGTATCTAAAAGTAATCAGCAAGTGGAATATGATGTTAATTGCATCATACCTTTTGGGTCAACATCACGGGATATCTTAATCGCATCTGATGTTGCAAGATCTTGGTTGGCAGGAGAAATTGCCAGAATAATACAGTTGGGCTGAAATAATTGTTTAGGCACAAAATTATCAAATAATGCACCTTGAAACAAAACTGAACAGAACTAAACTATTCGTTGTCTTGATTATAATTCTGAACTCTTAGAAGTGAACACAGCTCAATATCTCTTTCATGTACCATGGATTTTTTATAATATTTTTGACAGATTTCAAATGTGCAGCTTGAACAGACTCTAATTGGTAAAATCATATGCCCATCCATCAAATGACCAAGATCATAGAATACCTTCTCAATATAAGACCGCACCATGTTTTCAATGTCCATCACAATGCTATCTGGCTGACCCTCTATGATAAACCAGCAGACCAAACGTTTAGGTTAGGGACATTATGTTAGAACCGGTAGCAGCTAGAAAAATACAAAAAATAAAAAATAAAAAAATGAACAAGGGGATGATAAACTCACCAACAGCCACTTTTGTGAGTCCAGGAAGATCGATCAACGTTAAATTCACAACTGTAATCACAAGAAGCATGCATATTGAGGACTAAGCACACGAAATGATTGGTAGAGGTGAAGCACCAAATGATAGCCATCAAAAGGAGAATGAGGACCACAAAAACAAGCTATTGAATAAAAGCTTCAGGCATTTATATGTTCAAATTTCTTCTTTAGGCTTCAGTTTCCTTCCACATAGAACTATAATGCACATTTGTCAAATGGAACTTGTTCTTTTTATGTGAAAATCCACATGATCACCATCTGGATTCTTAATGAACTTCGATCAGTATAAAAATTCATCTAAGAATTGGTTTAGTGATATTGAGTTACGCACACATCGAACCCATACACTTTCATGCTAAAAATGAGAAAAAGGTCAAGATCAGATCCTGACTCACCATAAGGTGAATAAATACTAAGATAAATTGGGACAGTAGAAATTTGTTTAGTACGTCCTGTCTCTCTATCAGTTTCATCAGCAATCTCCTTTCTCACAGCAGCTGCACACAATATGTAACAAACATTAGCATCAAGAATTAAATAACATGTGGAACATTCCTTATTTAGAAACAATAAGCCCGCCAGGGCAACTTATGAAACCACAAACAAGCACCTGCAATCCTCAAAGAAAGTCTTTTGCAGTAATCAAAGAAACCTATCAGAGGACCGGGAGGTATTGTAGCATATCTAAATAAAAATGGAAGTTCCAGACAAAACAAACTTACCAAAATCGGTGAATCTCTTCCTTGGAAGATGTCCAAATTCTGCATATTCTCTACCTTCCTCAATCCGATGAAGCTGCAGGACAAGTGGACGTCGAGTAACAATACCTGTGTAATATACATGAAATAAGTCCTTGAGTTTTCGGCCATCCATAAAAGGAAGGTCATTTCAAGATTAGGAATAAGAAGTCCTTACCAGATCCACGAGGTAAAAAGTCCTTCCCCACAATACTTTCAAGTACTGAAGACTTTCCAGAACTCTAGAAAACAAAACCAAATGGGTCATTCAAATGGAAAAATGGATAACAATTAGGCAAAAAAGGGAGGCATAACAAAGTGCATTTCATGGACAAGGTGCAATGTTCTCACAGCAATATCACAATCGACGTTAGAAAAACAGCTGATATTCATGCAGAACCATTTGAAGCGGGCAGATGTAAAAACTCCAATAGCAATAATCATCTATTTGTTATCAAAATAAAGTATCTACATCATCTATTTGTTAACGAAAATCAAAACCAACTAGTTCGTACCGATCACATTCATTGCCATCTATATACAATCTTCAGTGATTTGGGTTTAGAACAAAGTTTTTTGGTATTATAAACCAAAGTTTAGCAAATATATGGCAGTACCATAAAATACTAAAAAAACCTAAGTCTAACTAACATAGCTCGCCAGTAAAATTAAGGGGAAAAAAAAGGGCATTGTAGTACAAGCATACAGCACATCTAAATAGAATCACAAAGTTGACAAATCAAACGGTGAAACAATAAATTCAAAAAAAAAAACACACACACACACAAAAGTTAAGGCAGATCTAAGCTCGGATCCACCTAAAAACGCCTGAAATTACCGATTAAACAGACATCGACGATGATCCACAGAAACAACAAGTAAAGAAGAACTAAAATCCCGAAGTTCTCAGTTCAAGTAGATCAGCAGCAAAACAACCAAATATATATATATATATATAGAGAGAGAGAGAGAGAGAGAGAAACACGCACAAAAATATATATTAAAAAGGAAAATGATCTGACCTGACCACCGACGACAGCGATGGATGGCAGGGCGTCCCAGAGAGTGGGCAACGCGCTCTCCTCGCCGTGATCTCCGAGCGCCGTGCAAGCTCTCTGCAGCCGGTTCACCAATGAAATCAGGTTCTCCATATCTCCCAACTCAGCTCCAAGTCAATGAACCCCGCAACTTGACTCGGCAAAGACTGCAAAATCAAACAAGAGCGAGATTCACGCGTCTCAAGGAATCAATCCCCCAGCTTCTACTGCTCGATCTAAAAATAGTAGAGAGAGAGAGAGAGAAACCGAATTTGAAAAAAATAATAGATTTCGGGGAGATTTAAACGACGTCGTCTTGGGGGTGCCGGTGGACCGACCCTGACTTTGTTCGCTTGCATTTCAAATTTTGAAAGTACTTTGCAATGTGCCGTTGATGATGGGCCCATGTTGGCCCAAACGAGAAGACGGAGATATAAATATTATGGGCCTTGTGTGTTGCTTTAGATAATTTGGTGTTTTTGATGAAGCCCATCAAATTCAAGGAACCAAAAGTTGTTCTAAATTTCTCAAATCTACAAACAAATTACCACCGACGCGGTGGTCTAGTGGTTAGGCTTCGCCACACCTATTTTGAATACTCATGCTCGAACTTTACTAAAAATATAAAATTTATTAATTATTTGAGAACAATGTTTGATTATAGATGAAGGATAGGGCTTCAGATTGATGTTTGAGCAATTTGTTCGATTATTTAACACTAACTATTGGGCTCAAATGAAGTCAACGAGCAAAATTTTCTTTAAAATCCATTTAAATAGGGCTTAATATTGATGTGAGTTAGATTTGGTTGAGCTTGATATTGAGGGAAAAGTTCCTACACAAGGTGGTGAGCAAACGTGAGAGCCAA
Source organism: Petrea volubilis (assembly GCA_026212405.1). NCBI lineage: Eukaryota > Viridiplantae > Streptophyta > Magnoliopsida > Lamiales > Verbenaceae > Petrea > Petrea volubilis. Next base: position 38,713 of record JAOWBU010000024.1, read on the forward strand.
TCGAATAGGGTTAAAAATATTCGATGCTTAAGTTGGATATCAAACAAAGATAGTATCAATTAGAATGCTAAAATGGCGAGCATTAAATGTGTATTTACTTGCTTCAATAAATCAGAGATATTTATAGTTGATACGCCTTAGTCTCGAAATGTATATGATGGGGGTTGCGAAGTAATCACAATGAGATATGACTTGTTTCCATATTTTATGAATATGGCGTGACACTTTAGAATGACTGCATAAAATAGGATATGATCTCGAGGTGGTGTGTGGGTAGCTAACTTACAAAGCATTTAGTGGTGTATGTGCTAATGTGCCCCCACATTAAATCATAGATCGCATGTCCCATCAGTCAGAACTTGAATTTGATGGGGTGTGAGTGAGATCCCTCAATCCAAAAAAAACTTGTGAAATGCTTTTGTTCAAAGATGACCCTTCAACTCAGGGCCATAAGCAATCGAGGAGCCCTGAGCGAGGTGTCTCTCTCGATCAAATGTCGACCAGAAAAGCTCTCCGAGGGAAGGTATCGGTAGCCCATTGGTTGGTTTGGAGCTACCATGCAACACTTTCAAATTAAAGGGCCCGTTTAGATGAGTTTTAAAAAGAATGCTTATCGAATTGTATTTTTTATAGTGTATTTTTGTTTAAATCAAGTAATTTTGCATTTGGATACAGTAAGTAACATTATTTTAAAATGTATGTTTATTTAAAACTATTCAGATATATTTTATAAAAAAAAAAACCTTATTTAGCTTTTTCATGACTTTTAATTTTTTTAAATCCATCTAAATATAATTTTTTTTTGAAATATTTTTTTCAAAAAGCAAATATTTCTTCTCAAAAAAAAAAAAACAATTCAAACGAGTCCTAAGACACATCAAATATAATAGTTTGAAACATGACATAACAGTAAGATAAAGATCAATAATTACTAATTTTTATTTTTAAATAACAACATTTCATCCAGAAAGTCTTCAATTCCAACGCATGCTCTTGCATTTTCGTTTCCATTGGTCAATGCTTTTTGGTGTGTGTGTGTGTGTGTGTGTGTGTGTGTGAGAGAGAGAGAGAGAGAGAGAGAGAGAGAGAGAGAGAGGAGAGAAGCTTCTTGCCAATTTCCTAACACGGGGAAAAATGCACAGGGAAGGCGGTCAAAACTACAATCTTTGAATGCTATACAACTCCGTCAACAATAAGAATATTCCCTAACGAAAAATATAACGGCGAGGTTTTTTTTTTTTTTTTGGTAAATAGGGGAGATTTATTTTACACAGACACAAAAAGTGTGGGGACTAAATTAAAAATTTAGTACTCTTTATCTTGTTGCTCAAGCATAGAGTTGTATAATAGTTCAGTAGTAGGAATTTGATTTTGGTACACTTGAAATGTCGGGCTCAAATCCTGTTATTCTTTCTCATTTTCCTCTGAATGAGTGTGTGTGTTAATGTGTGGGACATTCCGATTGTTATTTATAAATTGTTTTAAGTTGATTATATCAAAATAAGATTTTAGCAAATATCATATGCGCACCTGAATCTAATATTTATTTTCTTTCATTTACTAAGTCACAATTACTATATTACTTGTACACATTTATTATCTAGCCAACTATGTGGTACATTATATCGAGTGAATAATAATATACACCATAATTTAGTTAATTGAAAAAATCCTATTAGACAAAAAAAATATAAAATATGAATAATTAGACAAATATAACATTTTATAGTGGAAAAAAAAGGTGAATCATTTGAAATTATGTATCATTTAAAATTCAAAACAAAAATGTAGCTTTTACTACATGCTTAAGTCGAAATTAATGTTGTTATATCAAATGTGATTTTACCATTTTTATATGATTTTGAGAGTTATTGTAATATTTTTATTTGAAATATTTGTCATTTTGTTAAATTCAGATATTTTGTCGTGTATTTATGGATTGTTGAGACAAGAAAATAAAGAAATAAAATTAAAATATCATTGTTTAATTTTAACTATCCACAAATACACGTATTTTTTTCGTGTTTTTACTTTGTATTTATTATTTTTGTTTTTGTATTTGTATTATGTACGTGTCAATGATTTATTACTTTTTATCAATTTTTAAGAGTATAGTAAAAAAATTTTAACGGCGTCAAATATTTTGCCATCCAAAAAGTCATACTCCAAGAGCCAATACAAAAGTCCTTACGCGTGTTCTTTCTTCTTCTCCAACCAAACCCCCAATCTCTCTCTCTCTCTCTCTACCCCAAGAAAAAACACATTTTTCTCTCTCATCTGCATTTTTTGTTCCATACTCATTCACAGCAAAAGCCCTTAATCCTCGCCGATTTCAGCCCTTAATCGTTCATCACCTCTCCGGAGGTCACCGATTTCACGGTTCTTGCTCTCTGGTAAGAGCCCTTTTTTTGGTGCTCCGATTGTTGCCTGTTTTGCCCGATGATTACAAGGCTCTGGTTTAATTGAATCATTCGAGGCTCGGATTGTTAAAAGTTTGTCTTAATCCTTTTCTAATTTCCCTTTGGGAGGTTTGTTAATTATTGATTGAGTAGATGGCCAATCACGAATCCTTTTAGGGTTTGTGGGTGTTATTTTCTGTTAATTTAGCTTAGTTTAGTCTTGTATAGTTTGGTATAGGTTTTTTTTTTTTTTAATATATACGATGGGTACATTGTATATGAAATTGCGGTGAATATTAGTTCTTTTAGGGGTTTGAGGTTTTAGTCTTTTAAGGCCTTGGGATTTGATCGCTTGAATCGAGGGAGGGATTAGAATTTGTGAAGATGTCTTCTGCTGGTTTAGTTTCGATTGTCCCGGTTCGTGAGGATAGTTTGACCTTTATGCCTCCTCCATCGCCTGAACTTAGTCAAGAATCCATTTGGATATATTTAGCTATGTCGGGTTCGATGGTCCCGATGAGGGTTCTGGAGTGTGATTCAATCAAATCGGTGAAGCTCCGGATTCAGACGTGTAAAGGGATTTTCACTAGGAACCAAAAATTGGTTTGTGGAGGTCGAGAGTTAGCACGAAGCAATTCCCTTGTGCGTGACTATGGTTTGAGCAATGGCAATGTCCTGCATTTGGTCCTTCGTCTCTCGGACCTTCAGGTTATTAATGTGAAAACATGCTGCGGGAAAGAGTTTACTTTTCAAGTGGAAAAAAACCGGGATGTTGGATATGTTAAGCGTCAGTTAGCAAAGAGAAAACAATTGGAGCTTATTGAGGATCAAGAGGTGTTGCTTGATGGGGAGCCGATTGAGGATCAGAGGTTGATAAATGATCTCTCTAAGAACCACGCAGATGCTGTGATTCATTTGTTTGTGCGAAAAACTGCTAAAATTAGAGCTGCACCAGTGGGAAAGAACTTTGAGTTGTCTATCACTGTACCACAGCAGAATGACATAAGAGAATTTGATGCGGAAAGAGTGTATGAAGGTGATACAGAGAGCGAGCATAATCTTTATGCGCCTAGGAAGCCTCCTGACAGAGAGACATTATTAGAGCCAATAATTATTAACCCGAAAATTAAATTGCCCCCAGAGATTAGCAGCTTGATTAGTTCTACACTAGACGGACTAGATCAGGGAAATTATCCGATTAGGTCTTCTGAGGGTACTGGGGGTGCGTATTTTATGCTGGACAGAACAGGTACTAAATATTTATCTGTTTTTAAGCCCATAGATGAGGAGCCTATGGCTGTGAATAACCCCCGAGGCCTGCCCTCATCAGAAGATGGAGAAGGGTTAAAGAAGGGGACTAGAGTTGGAGAGGGTGCAATCAGGGAGTGTGCTGTCTTTTTACTGGATCATCCAAAGAGCGGTCGGCGCTCTTTCTCTGGTGATATTAGGGGCTTTGCTGGGGTCCCACCAACTGTTTTTGTCAGGTGCCTTCATGCTGGTTTTAATCATCCAGGAGGTGTGTCTGTGAAGACAGGGTCCTTGCAAATGTTCATGGAGAACAATGGAAGTTGCGAGGATATGGGGCCCAGCGCTTTTCCAGTTCAGGAGGTCCACAAGATTGCGGTGTTGGATATGAGGATGGCTAATGCAGATAGGCATGCTGGGAATATATTGGTGAGTAAAGGTGAAGATGGCCAAACTGTGCTTATCCCGATTGATCATGGCTATTGCTTGCCATACAGTGTAAGTCTTTTTTCTACTTTTGGTTATTTTTTTCTCAAGTATCACTTTTTTGCATGAAGTGTACATGTGGGTACTTTTAGCTTGTTTTTGGCATATTGTTTGTCAAACTATGTGATTTTATGCTCCAATTTTCTGTTTTATCATTCATGTATTTAATCTGTCGTGGTTCTTGAAGTTGGTGATGGCATGAAGGGCACACCCTTTTTACCATTTTATGTTCTTGACCTGGCAAAATGATATTCATGATCATGAAATGCGCAATCCATACTTCAACCCCTATCAGGCATTCAGGCTGCATGTATAATGCTAGAGACAGGATACTTAACATAGATCAGTTCTATTATAGTATTTACTTGTTACCAAAACACACACACACACACGCACGCGCACACACAAACCCCAAAGAAAAATGCTTCATCCCTGTCGTGCGTGTGTTTGTGTCGCGTTCATCCGTGATTTAACTTTCTGTGTAATGTCACATAGCACTCATTCTAGCCTTTACGAATACACTATTGGAGAATTCTTACACATCATACAAGACCAAGCAATCTCACTTTACAACCTCTTATTTTCTCATTCGTGTAGTTCGAAGATTGCACGTTTGAGTGGCTTTACTGGCCTCAAGCTCGGCAGCCTTTCAGCAGCCACACCATCGAGTACATAAACTCGATGGATGCAGAAGAAGACATCGCCTTGCTCAAGTTCTACGGATGGGACCTACCACTCAAATGTGCCCATGTACTACGTATCTCCACTATGCTTCTTAAGAAAGGAGCACAGAAAGGGCTCACCCCGTTCGCCATAGGCAACATGATGTGCAGAGAGACAGTGAAGAAAGAATCTGTGATCGAAGAGATCATGCGAGAAGCAGAGGATTCTGTTCTCCCCGGCTCGAGCGAAGCAGCATTTCTGGACGCTGTCTCCGGCATCATGGACCGTCGTCTTGAGGAGATTCTCTAACATTGTTCTTCTCAAAAAAAAATTGGTACAAAATTGTGTCTGTGTGCGTGTGTACATATGTTTTCGTACATATGCACATATTGTTGGTTGTGAATGTCTGTGTCAGTAAATACTTTTGTTTTCTGGGTTAGATAAATTCCATTTGACCGTTTGTTTTCTAACTCATTCAGCATTGATTGGATAATGAATTATAGAGCTTTGGGTTTTTTTTTAAATCGTTTTTTTGGGTTGAAAAGAGTGCTTTTTGATTCCTCTTAGCATGCCCCGGATGGAGATTTGAGTCTCTGATAGCATAATAAGTTTACTATATAATTTATTACATTTTTGTATCTAGAATTATCAATTTTAACACTTTAACATTTATTCAGAGAAAATAGATTCGGTGGGGGCATCATTAATATTTGATATGATACTGTACTGACGTTAGATCATTAAATTTTGTCAATTAATGACGTGATACGTGTCAAAACGCAGCATTAATTTGATTAATACTGACTTACAGAGACTCAAAATCTACTCATTACCAGCTTTGAAACTAAATTAAATACACGTCAAAAGGCAGCGTTAATTTGATTAATACGACTTTAAGAGACTCAAAATCTACTCATTATCAGCTTTGAAACTAAATTATCACTGTGTATTCATATTATACGAAGGCTACTTTGAAACTAAATTATCACTGTGTATTCATATTATACGAAGGCTACTTTGAAACTAAAATATCACTTTAATTTTATAATATATCTATATATGTATTGCATATTATGGAAAAGCTTATAGTGGATATCTAGGCATCCAGAGACCAGGGAGGGCACAATAATGGACGAAAAATCTTAGTAGCTAGAGGAAAATAAAGATAAAGCGATTCTCGTAGTAGCGGAGATGAGAGCAGTCTAAATCGTGAAAATAGGGTTTTCGGTAGAGTAATATGAGCATCGTACTACCCCCAGGGGCGCAGATGAGATGGTTGAGGTCTCTTCTGGCTTAATCAAGGTCTCAGGTTCGAGACCTTGGGCATGCAGCTGCTTTAAAATACTTGGGAGGGAGAGCTTTGCCGCCCTTGTGGTCCTACCCGGCTCGAATCCGGATTTAGTCGGAGTCCAATGTGGCTCCGATACCGGATGGTTTAAACCAAAAAAAAATATGAGCATCGTACTGTTGGGCGAATCAACTTATGCTAGCTACCTTTGATAAGGGTCTAAAGCAATAAAAATAAAAAAGTGAAAATTGAAATAAAAATCAAACAAGGGCCACTAGTTGATTTGCCAACAAACTTAGATCTGAAGTAAGCATTAGATAAAAATTAAAAAAACATTCCCAAGCAAATCACTTCATCCCAAATTCACTTAAAACACAATTAATCCCACACTTCTCACACACTCAAAAATCCGCAAGAAAACCACCACCTCCGCCGCCATCGCCGCCGTCATCACCGCCGCTCTCCGCCCATCACTACCACTGACGTGGCGCAATCCTATCATTCCCTTCTTTTTTTTATTCTTGATAAAAAGTGGCAGAGATATGAAACATCACTATGCTTTGATTCCAAAACCCACTAACAAGTAACAATCTGTCGCTTCTTACCCTTTTCACTTCTGTCTCTCTCTCTCTCTCTCTGTACCTTTTTCCTGCACGGTAGAAATGAGCGAGCAGCCCCAATTTGTTAACAGATCTGATAATCACAATCCCCAACACCGTTACCCTTACAATGGCAAATCGAGGAGCGGCCGTACGAACCTGGCGTCGTGCGTGGTGGCGACCGTGTTCCTGCTCGCCATCGCCGTAGCCGCCGTGGCGGTGTACTTCTTCGTGTTCAAGCCGAAGCCGCCTCTGATCGCCGTGAACGCCGTGCAGTTCCCGACGTTCTCCGTCTCGAACGGCACCGTGAACTTCGAGTTCTTCCAGTACGTCACCGTCACAAACCCCAACCGCGACGAGTTCTCGCACTACGACAGCTCGCTCCAGCTCGTTTACTCCGGGGAGCCGGTGGGGGTCGTGTTCATCCCCGCGGGGAGAATCGGCGGCGGAGGGAGGCAGAGGATGTCGGCGAAGTTCGATTTGCAGAAGTATCCGCTTCCGCAGCCGGAGAGGGCGGCGATCGGCGAAGTGAACGACGGGAGCGCCGTCGCCGGCGGCGTGGCGGCGGCGGGGGAGACGATGGAGATAGAGACGCGGATGAAGCTGGTGGGGAGGGTTAGGGTGCTGAAGGTGTTCATGCACCGAGTGGAGAGTAGAGTGAAGTGCGGGGTATCGATTGACGCCACGCGTGGCACCGTCTTGGGTGTCCGCTGCTGACGCCTCGGCGGCGCGTGTCTATGTAAGGAAGGCCGTGTTTGTTTTTATTTTTATTTTTTCCCAAAAAAAAAAAAAAAAAAGAGCTTGATTTAGTTTAACAAAAAAAAAAAAAAAATTAGAATGAGCAAATGAGTAATTGGTTAACTATTATGAGATTGTTAAAAGCGTACGAAAAAAAAATTGTAACGTGCCATTTCAATCTTGTAGTGTGTTTTATGGACTCAATGCAATGCAACCAAAAAAAAAAAAAAATGAATCTGTTTTTGTTGCAAAATTCTCTAAATCTTCTTGATTCGATTGGATTCATGAATCTATTAATCACATCACGAGTTTTGCATGATCGTCAATGATTTGATTGTGTTCGCTATTCTATTAATCACATGACTAGTGTTCCATAATCGACAAACGGTGTAAGCTTCGTCTATGAAACTCGATCAACAAAAATATATTTCGATGTCCATTCAACATCCTAGAGAAAATCGATCAGCTAATATCAAACTCAAAAATACTACATATCCAATTAAATTATAGACCGTTCCATCATATATGACATAAGCATTTTACTTCATTATATCATTATATTCTAATTTAATAATTCAAAATTCAATTGGATACATACACATTCAAGGGGCATGAAATAAGCTATCCACTTGGTTATTTATGTTTCGGTTTATGAACTAATTAAATATGCATACATTGATATCACAAGGGAATTATGACGTCATCATCATTATAAACTAACTTTCTATAAGTGAATTGAATATATACACAAATAGATAGCATCACATGAGCTCTCTTGAACTATCACAGAAGCCAAACTACATGAAAACAATGCCGCAATCTACGTGAACTACGTCCATGTTTGGAGGGTTGGAGCCGGAGGGGGGTCGCCCCCCCCAGTTTTTATTGAGTAAAAATTTGTATATATTTGTTTGAAAATTTTGAATTTTGCTCCGCCCCAAATCACGGAAAAATCTTTCATAGTTCATAAAAATTCAACCTCGTTCCCTCAAATAAAAATTCCTTGCTCCGTCCCTACATGTTAAAACAGAAACTTGTCATGGTTTGATGCGCCTTTTCGAACTTCGCTTGGACCTCTTTTTCCTGCCATAACAGGAAAAACAGAGATGAAAAACACAAAATCACTTATAGCCAAGAAGACAAGCCATTATAACCAGGACATGTTTGGCGAGTGCCCGATTATCGACTCAAATCAGGCCTATGTATCTACAAATTTACCTCTTGGCTGGTTTACCGAAGCCAAACACACCTTTCATCAACCCGTTTATATCCACGGATTGATCCTTCGTGATTTTATCGTGGTACATCTTCGTACCAATCTCTATTATCGATTCTTCGACTTCTTCCAATGTTTGGTCTATATTGAGCTGCAGTTGACCTTTCCTGATGACCGTTATGCTGAATCCATTCGCTTTAGCTTCGCGAAAAGCATCCTGCAATAGACAAAGTTTGAGTTTCGAAACGAGTACATCTTTTAATGATGTTTCGTATTAATGGCTCATGTCATGCAACCTGAGAGGGAATACGCCCAACTGGGGTCGTGCAGAATTAGATCATACAACATGATGTCAGTATTATACTTTATTACGTGATCATATTATCACCATCCCGTGATTCACGGTTTAGTAGGGTGTATATGCATTTGGGTGACATAAAGCTAATCATTAATGGCTCGTGTCATGTAACTTGAATACGCCCAACGGGGATAGTGCAGCATTAGATCATACATCATAATGTCAGCATTATACTCCATCATGCGATCATAATATTATCGTGCGGTGATTTACAGTTCAGTTGGGTATATATATATATATATATATATGCATTTGGGTGACATAATAATCATAGATATTTACGTATATGAAGGGGTATATGAAGGGATCTCATAGTACGGCATGATCTATGAGAAATAAACGAAGCATCGTAAGTTTAAGGATTACCTTGGGTGGTCTGGCAACAACAAAGGCGTTTCCATTTCCCAGCATTTCCATGTGAGCTTGTATAATGTAGCAAAGATTCTTACAGTCACTAGCGTCTTCAAAAGCAATCACGTGATATTGCTTAGGATCCAATTCTAGATCGGCAGCCATCTCCAACGAATAGAAACCCACTCTCTGCTCCCCGTTTTCGACAGTGTACAATTCTATGCACTGAAAACAAAGCATATTTTCAATCAAAATATGTTTAACCTTGATTAATATTCATATCAAAAACATTTGAATGAAGAATAAAGAAGAACAAGGTAACTACCAATACACAAGGAAGATCGAGCCACCACAAATAATCTTCCTCCTTCTCATCTGCATATTCACGGTACTTACTCACAACGGCTTGCGGTCCAAACAGTTCCATTTCTCTTCTTACCTTTTCGAGTTTTTGTTTAATGAACTTTTGTCCCTTTTCAGGTATTCTATTCATAATATCAGCGGCTTCCTGTATTTCTTTCTCTGTAATCCATCTGTCCATATCTTTACCAATATCCCTCATTACTGCTTTGACTTCAGGGTCTGTTTCTGCGTTATAAGACTCCAAGAATCCTTCAGACCATTTCTTGGTATGCTGCCAATACTCCTTTCCCGATTTTTTGCCCGCCCTAACAGAACCGTCACTGCTTTCTATGATGGTTTTCGAAGATGCCTTAGTGTCTTTCTGAAGTTTTGTAATTGGATTGGTGGCTTGTGCTACCGTAAGACTAGAAGGTTCTTCTGGTTTTTGAATGGTATCTTTTTCGGTTTTCTTTGAGAGAAATGAATTCTTGAGGCTTTCAGCAACAAGGGTTTTTTTTTGCTCGACAAAGTTGTTTAGGAATTCAGGATTCCTTTCAGCAGGCGGGACTTTCCAACGGGGCATGATTTTCTCAGGAGGATCATACAAGCTAATGCCATCTGCAGTAACAGTAAGGAGTCCATATTAAGACAGTGTACGTGTGAGCTTATAAGTTTCTCAATATACTATAAAAATGTTTGAAAGCTTATAAGGTGTCATAAAAACATTTGGTAAAAATTTTAGAGGATAAACTCCTTATATCAGATGTTATGATCTTATAAGTTAATCTAGACAAAGTACGGAGTTGCTGATCTTATTAAGGGATTTCAATCATATTAGTTAAAAAGTGGCCATTACTTGAAGCTTTATAAGCATCTTATAAGCTAAAGAGAGGTATGAATGGTATATATGAATCTTGAACTACTATTGAACGATAATAGCACAAACTAAAGTTAAGCCCACTCTAATACATGCAGAAGCAGAATTCATCCTCGCCGTTCAATAGACTTAGCAAACACAAAAAGTTGGTTCGGTTAGTATCAAAATGAAATAATACGCAAGATAAATCTTTTACCTGCTCCATAATCAAGATTTTCAATGTTAGAATGAAAATACTCATGCAATATCAGCAGCTTTTCATTTTCTTGCTCAACTTTCTTCTCAAGGCCACTAAAGAACACGCTTTTGTCTTCTTCATCCATGAGATGGAACGGATCTCTTCCTGACAGCTCATTGTCTCTAACTTTGAATACAATCTCTCTAAGCCTTTCGTCTTTCATCCATTCAAACTCATTTTCAGTACCGTCAGATTTAAGTTGCATCAAATCAGTCAATTCTTGATTTGCTTTCTCCCTTGCCACCCTGTAATTATCTCTAAATCCAACTCCTATCTTTTGCACTATTGGCTCAAATTCATGAAAATTCTTTTCTATCCAGTTTTCCTTAGACAATGATGATGCTCGCTCTTCATTACTATGCTTCTTAAGTTGAGCTGACACTTGTTCTGTCTGAATTGAGTCTTCGTTACTGACACTAACTTCATTACCTGAGGATATTCGGGATTTTTTCGAATCAGCTAAGCTATCCATATTTCCTTCTTCAGCTGTAGAACTATCCTTGCTGTAGTCTTCAGAAGGATGTGAAAAATCATGTATTTCACTTGATGAGGATGAGTTATAAATTTTATCAGTTGAATCTAATTTCTGGCCAGTGATAACAGATTGTAGATTTGCGCTAGGAGTAGCAGTGATATCAGTCTGTTCACCATTTCTAACTTCATGCTCTTGGTTAGCCTTGGGTTCTTGATGCTTTCTTAAGAGATACTCCCTGGCTTCCTCAGCTGATTTTATGATTCTTAACTTCTTCTTCGATGAATTTTCATGTGGACCCAGTTCAGAGCCTGGATCATCGGAATGAATGTTTTTGCTTTGTTCAGTTCTTGAGCTTTCAATACCGTTGGGAGTTAAAAAGTTATGCATGCTAGAAAACTGTGTCTCACTCTTTTGCACCGAAACTTCATCAGAGTCTACAGTTTCATTTCGAACAATAAGCTCATTTTCTTGAGTTGAACTGTCCTTAGAAAACTCATTCAAGGCTTGATCATAATCCTCTCCATCATCGTCATCTTTCAAAGAATCCTTTTTCTCAATTTCTCGTGCACGCCTTGCCATTGCCCTTATTTCTTCAATTTTGTCTTTAAATTCCGTATTTTCAAAACCACTATACCCCACAATTCCCATTTCACTATTCGATTCCTTTGCCTTAGCAATGCTATTCACAAGTTCTTCCTTATCAAGCTGAGGCCTCCCAAAAGGCATGCTTTTAGGCTCTACCGGGTCACGCATCACCTCCACACTACCTTTCACCATTTTCTCTTTCTCGTTTCTAGCTTTTATTTTCCTCCTCAACATCTCCTTCTCCAACCTAGTATACTCTTCACTATCTTCCTTCCCAGCAGTTAAAACCTCTCTAACAGCCCAAACAACAAATAAACCACATAATACTAAAAGCCCACCTTTCGAAATCCTGGAAAACGAAAAGGGCTTTAATGTGACGCCCCGAATGGCTTCCGAAAAACGGGATTGCTCACCAGACACCAAGAACTTCGCCACTGAACTATTACTTGGAATTACATTACTGCCATTCTCCATTTCTCTAGCCAAGTCTTTTCCGAAAGATATCTTGAAATTAACTTCAGCTAAATCTTCACTTTCGTTATCCAACCGTGGATCAACACGGCTTCGTCTCATAATCTCATCCTCATTCACAACAACTCTTTCAACTTTACCCTCAGAATCTTGAAAAACAGTAAAAACAGGGCCAGTCCCAATACCCCAAAACTCTGTATCTTTCTTATACTGCTCAACCCAACTCTCTAACTTATTCCACATAATAGATTCACCAATTTTGTTCTTCTTCAACTCCATATCTGTTTCTTTGTTATCATCATCATCAAGACTGCCCATCTTACTAACTTCACAAGAACTATCAAATTTTGATTCATCATCAAGACTACTCCTTTTGTCAACATTCTCGCTTATTTCAACAGATCTATCAAAATCTGAGCAATAAATATCAACTTTATCAAAATCATGAACTGGGTTTTGAGGGGGACTCACCTCCCGCTTCTGCTGCTGTTTGTGAGTGATTTTTTTCCTCAGATAATTTTGGCGTTTTGTGGGTCTGCCCAAATGAGCTGAAATTTGGAATTTTCTTGATGGAACAGAGCGGAATAAATAAAGCGAAAATGAGGGTTGCCAATGGAGACTTGTTGTTGAGTTGAGTATTGTTCGCAGCCTCGAAGGGTTTATCCTGCTTTTCCAAGTAAGAAAGGGGATTGCAGGAGAAATTTGAGAATTGATAGGGATTGTGGAGCTTAGAAACTCCATTAAAGAGAGAGTTTCCAATGACTTCTTCGCATGTAGAACGGGAGAGAGAGAGCGAGAGAGCAATGCTTCCGTTTCGGGGTGTCAATGGGTTACAACCTTTATGTACAAACCCAGACTGTTCATCGAAGCGGAAAATTATTTGTGTTTAGGGTCACCGGTCTGAGTGTTGGGATAATTGTGATCGAATCAATAATGTCATAATTCTATCATAAATAATATTTAATATATAAAAAATATCAAAAATAATAAATATTAAAAAAAATTTAAGTATTTTTCTTATTTAAAATTATTATTTTAAACAAAAAAATACAAATAATATAATTTTAACTTTTTAATATATACAATCATATATTTATCAAATGAAATATGCTTTCTTCTAACATTAAAATTTGAAATATGGCAAAGAGAATTGTATTTAAAGATTTTAGCAGAAAAAAATGACATAAAAAAATAAAAATAAAATAAAACTTGTGTATGAATTATTGACACTAATCATTAATAAAACTAGCAATTTACATACTCTACCAATTTATATTACTTTTTGAAATATAATGTGTCAATTTAGTATCTATTAATAATATAATGTCATATTGTTTTAATGTAATTTTATTTACTAAAAATAATTAGTGTAAGTGAATTTTTAATTAAAAAAATTTGGTGAATTAAAATAATTAGTATATAACAATTGTATCCTCTATGATTAATTCATATAACAACAACCTTCCATATTTTAATAAATATAATATTTTTCTTCATTTTTTTTTTATCGATACCATACATTAATAGTAATAGTAATACTAATAACAAGTCAGTAATAGAAGGAGAGAAAAAAAAATAAAAATTAGAATTTGATTGGTGTGGAATTTAATTTATTATGTAATTGACTCGATCGATTTTATTGACCTGACACCGATTCGACTGGATCACCGGTGGAATCGTTAGGTCAATCGGTTCTCTCAAAATACATCAATTTTGACTTTTGAAGGCCTTTCGATTTTGAAGGTTTGACCGAACCATTTTTTTTTTTCGAATGACAGTCCAACAGATCAAACCGGCCGATCCGAATTGAATTTCAAAATATTGGTTACAACCTATGAGTTCAACTAAATTCAACTGATTTTAGATTGGGTTGAGTTGGCTTCGCTTGGGTTTAAACAAATTTAGTGGATTGAGTTGATTGTGATATTTAATTGAATTGAGATAAATTTGGGCTTACAAGGGGTCTAAAATAGACCCTATTAAGTTTGTAATAAATTTAAATATTTGACCAAAAATACTCTAAAACCCTACCCGAATAATATACTCACGCTTTTACTGCAAAAACCCTCTCTCTCTCTCTCTCTCTCTTTCTCTCTGTGCACGGCTCCTTTCTCTTCTCTCTCTCTGCCTCTCTCTCCTTCCCAAGAAGAAGAATACGCCGGAGACCACTCGCCGGAGATGTCGTGTGCCGCCGAATACGTGAGTTGGTTTTTTTATTTGTTTTTCTTTCTTCTAGCCCATTGCATTAATCCAAAATATATACATAAAATTCTCAAACTTTAATCACTAAATTAGGACACTTGGGACTTGTATGTATGCCTACCTGTGTGGGCTGGGGTTGGGGGGGTGGGGGTGGGTGGGGCGTGTCATTGTTTCAGTAGCTTTTCGCGGTTCTATAAAATCCGAGGATTTTTCCAACTGCAATTACTTGAAATTTGAAACTTGAAATTTAACTGGGCTTTATGCCATGACTCGGTTTTGGCTTTAGAAATGTATATTTGGCCCTGCTGAGTTAATTTAATTTTGCGATGTTGATTAAGCTGGTACTGTACAGATTATTGGTTTTGGGAAAAGTGAGTTTTATTCTTAATAGAGCAAGAAATGAACGCAACATATTATTGAGTTGGGATTATTTTGATGTGATTATAACATTGAAACAATCGGAAATTGGAGAAAATAGAATTACTTTCTTTTCAATTTTGTATGTGTATGTACTTCTGGAAGTCCTTTTTTTACCTTGTATGGTCACATTTTGTGGGAATTTTTTTCTGGATAAGCATTGATTTTCCTGATGAATATTTAGTCTGTGTTTCTTTCTTATGGATAGATTTCTAGTTAGCTTGGGGTATTCATGGCAACCTGTTGTGGGCCAATATTGAATTTCTCAGGTTCCACCTCCGTTTTTCTTTTTATACATATGTTCTCAAACCAGTTTTGGCGAATATGTGAGATGTTTTCTGCAATATTGTTTCATCAAAAGCCTGCTAACAGTGCATCTGGTTTATATCATGTCGGTAGCAAAATGCTGGCAATCAGTGCTGGTTACCCTAAGCTGCCACTACAGAATCATGACCATGATATATACAGATTTAGTAAATTTCACAGTGGAATTGCATTGGTTTCAGCAAGGGTGAGCCATAGATTTAAATTTTTTAACGTAAACTTTGATTTTTTGTTGTGGTCCTATGCAATTGTTTGTCTTTGATATATTTGCAGATTTCAAATCTCCCAATCCCTTATTTTCATAGTCGATGTTCTGGCAGAAGACGTATTTTATCTGCACAAAGAAACTATCAGCTGAACTACAACGATGACTATCGAAAAGAGCCATTTTGGTTAAAACCTATTAGAGAGGCCATCTGGTATTTTAATTACAAGTAGAAAGAGGTGATTTTGAAAAGGGTACTAAAAATTGGAAAAAATAAAGAATAATCGAGAAAATTTTGAACTTAAATCGGATTTAAATATGCTTTTCTTTTCACGAACTGCGAATGAAAACATACTGACCTGATACCTTCTGTTATGCAGGACCACTCGAAGTTTACTTCTCTTTTTAGCAGAACAGCCAAGCCAGCTAAAGTATATTGAGTGGCCGAGCTTTCAGAGCACGGTTAGTCTTTCTTGATATTTATCTTATTGCTGGAGAAAAAAAACATGCTTATCCAAATGGTTGGTCAACACTTTTTACACTATTTGTTAACTTGCTTGTATCATTCTGTATTTTGTATCGTTTCTTTCGTAGATTTCATTTGATGAAATTGCTAGATGTAATTTCCTACCTGCAGTTAGCGTTGTAACTTTCAGGATGCTTATCAAAGATATTTTTAAGATCTTGGTATAATACAAGGAGTATGTTTCATATTTTATTGCTCTTTAATTTTGTGATCTCTTAGACTGATCAAACAGGAAAGTTATCCTTGAGTATTATATGCTTATGCTCTCAAGTGCAAGTTCCTATTACAGTTGGTTTCCAGTAAGGTCTCTTTTTAACCGGGAGAGAGTGAGGATTGTGGACCAAAGCTCATGTTGCAGTCAATATGGTTTCACCGTTTCAGTGATTGATGAAATTTACATAGAAATGCCCCTCTTTTGAGGCTGTTTGCTTTTCAAGATATTGGTGGTCGGTTCGGTTTAGCCAGATAAACTGTCATAACCATTGTTTACTTGTATGGTTGAAAAGCCTGCAATATCCATCCATATCAGTGAACAAAATTTTTAACCATCATTAGACCTTTTCTTAAAGCGCATTGAACTAAACCATTTATAAACAAACTGTTCATAAAAACAGCCATAAGAGTACACGAAGTTTTTCTACTGTTCCATTGATCTCTAAGTAAAATGTGCAACATTTATTTTCAACTGAGACTTTGTTTTCTATTTGGTGCAGCTGAAGACAGCTAGTCTGACTCTTGTTCTGGTTGCATTGCTTATCGTTGCACTGTCCTCAGTTGACTCAGCCTTGTCTTGTCTACTGGCTTTGCTTTTGAGGAGAAAAGCATGAATCGAGCCATTGAGTGTAAGCTGACGGTCGTAGCGTTGGCAAGGTATGGAAGAGCAGAAGCCACGTATTTGATCTTAGTGCCTGTAAAAATAGCTGTAGAAGCTGAAGACTAGAGCTGCTGAGTGATATTGAAATATTCCTGCCGTGGTTTTATCTGCGTTGTACTCGGGACTTTTCCCTTTGATATCGGAAATATGTGGTTTTGTACCAACAAGGTGCAAGTGAGTTGGAAGGGGACTCTCCTGGCTTAACCTGAGGTCTCGGGTTCGAGACCTAGGGAACGCAGCAATACCTTGGTGGGAGCAGCGCCCCCAATTGGGCCCGACAGTGCTGCGGTGGGGATTAGTCTGGGCCAAAGGCCCAGGACACCCTACGGGAAACCAAAAAAAAAAAAAAGGAAATATGTGGTTTTGTGCACAAAATATGTCTCTTTCATTCACTTATTAATCCCAGATGGATGTTGTAGTGAAGAGAAAATATCAACAATGTTTTCAAAATTGGTGTTAGATTTTCTTGTTTACCTCCCCTTATTCATATATTTTTCCAAGATTTTAATGCAGTAAATAATTTAATTATAAAAAAAAAATTACAATTACAAAGATTTTATGAATATTGATTGCCTTTATTTTCTTTAATAAGTTAATCAAAATTACTAATTGATTGTCAATAAACGTATTTATACGAATATTGTTCCTTTTCGTTAATACATAGAGCCCCGTAAACACATTTTGAGTTGCTACGAAAATGGGATCTCCAATGGTCCAAGGCAAAAATTCTCTACCGTAGAATTCGGCCTCCACGGCCAACCCGACAACCTCTCCAAGAAAGGCGGTGCGAAGGAGGCTCAAGGGTTTGCTAAGGAAGACGGCAAGGGCCGATGAAGGGTGAAAATTATTCTTGAAAAACGATTTCCGCTCGTCCTACAGAGTAGAATAAGCATATTTTGAGTTGTTACAGACATGGGATCTCCAATAGTTTGAGACAAAAATTCTCTACCGTAGGATTCGGCCTTCGGGGCCAACCCGGCGACTACTACGAGAAAGGCAGCACAAAGGAGGCTCGAGGGTTTGTTAGGGAAGACAACAAGGGCCGATGCAGGGTGGAAAATTGTTGTTGTCGAGAAATTCTTGCAAGGATAGATCATTAACTTCACTCATACACCAAACGATCAAAATCACATAATATTTTATATATCAACACTTTTTATTTGAACATGCAACTTTTAACCAGAATCATACAACAATTTGCCCAATTCTTGGTATATTTCATGATCAACTTATTCCAAGAAATCCCCACAAACACAACCATTTTTTCCCCCTAACATAAAAGCACTTTTTGGCAGAATCCCAAGTTTTAGGATGAGTAGTCAGAATCAAATGTCTGAAATCTCATTCTCAATCATCAAACTCTACACTTATTATCTATCAAGCATTCTCATTGTTTTTCTTACATTACATCATCAACAGTCCAAGGAGAAGCTCGGAGATTTCACAGAAAA
Organism: Petrea volubilis; assembly: GCA_026212405.1. Lineage (NCBI taxonomy): Eukaryota > Viridiplantae > Streptophyta > Magnoliopsida > Lamiales > Verbenaceae > Petrea > Petrea volubilis. The sequence continues at coordinate 57,043 of JAOWBU010000024.1, forward strand.
ACAACATACACTTCCAAGAATCTCTGAAAAAGACATCATTTTTCTAACACCACATCCAATTTTTTTCTTCAAAAAAAGAAAAAAAAATTACATCCCTTAAAAAAAGTTAAAATAAAACCAAGCAAACACCATTAGCTACAGAAATTCGGTATGCAGGCGCCGCCGTCGGGATTTTGTTGTTCCTTCCATATCCGTCCCGTCACACGAAGCTTGAGTTCTTTCCTATCTCCTCCGGAGAAAAACAAGGCCATGTTGCGCTGTATAATGAGGCCGTCGTGGCTGTCTCTAACCTTTCTATGGCTGTCTCTAATGCTCCGAGGGGTGCCCTCCCATATGAGCTTCCTGCCGTTGCCCCCAACCTCCAGACTGTAGCTGTAGTTTCTTGCATCCATCTCGTCTCCCATGAAACGAAGGAAAGCCATGTAAACGGGTGCCATCCCGAGCTGGAAGGCTTCGAAATGGAGACAGAAATATTGACCGAAACAATGGAAAACCTGTTTTTTATAAGTAAAGGAACCGAGAATCAACAGTGTATTCTGTGTTGCACCTGGTGTTGGGGGGGGGGGGGGGGGTTATGATATAACCGACATGTGTTATCCATCCAACCATCCGATACACTCCACCAGATGTAGCATGTGAAAGCCGGGAACTGGGTATGTACTTTATGCAACACATGGTGGAGTACTCCGGGTGGTTTGACTGATGGGATGTGTAGAAACGACAATAGTTTTGGCGACTTAGGGAAAAATAAGTAAATGTAAACGTTTTATCCATCCAACCACACAGTGTACTCCACCAAGTGTAGATGTTCAAGTCAAATAGACTACAGACTGAAAAACGAAAAAGAGATACTCACAGTTAACATCCACGTGGCATTCTCTACATCTCTAGGATTCGACTTAACATAGCGATGATTAAACGTGCATCCAGAATGCATATCCACTTTATGATCATCTCGCAAGTGGGCAACCAAACATGGGATATCACCGACAACCAAGCACTCCGATCCCGCATAGGGGCAATTGTAAGGCCTGAAATTGCAAGAGGCCTCATGTTTCAACTTGCTGTAATAAGGGAATATCTCGGGGCATCCAAGGGTGCAATATTTGCAAGGGAGTTCGAGCGACTCGGCAACCTTTTCAAGTGCCAAACATCTTATATCACCGAGTTCTTGTCTGCAAGTCGGACATCTGTTGTGGACCCTGGCTTTGCAGGTCGAACAGAGTGTGTGACCATTGTGGCACTGTAGTAATAACCTTGATGTTAGAATAACACTTGTATATGCTTTGCATAATGTAATAAATCATGCATATGAGAAGAAGAATAGTTTTGCTTGAGGGTGATTCATCAAATTAGGACGTTTGCAAGGTGCAAACACCTATATGATGGTTCATGATCTGTTCACAGTGACAAAGGGTGTTTGCAATTGATTTAGCTTTCAAGAGGTGCTTAAAGCTAAAGCTTTTTAGAAAAGCACCCCCAGAGATGCTTTTGGCTTTTGGGCCATTTTGGCTGAAGTGCAGAAGCCATGCTTAGCAAATACTCCACGTATGTTCTTTTTCAGCTAGAAGCCCAAAAGGGCTCAACTTCAGCTATTGCAAACACCCTTAAGCCAGGGTCTAGAAGGGGCAACCTCCCCCACCCCACCCCCCCAACCAACCCTCATAAATATTTTTATTGAACTTTAAAATTTTTGAGACCCAAAATGATAAAATTTATCTTTTGTACTTCGTAAAAAATTCAAACATCATCACAACAACAACCAAAAATTTGTGGCACTGTCATTGGGTACAAATGCTAATTCCCAAAACAGATGAGAGAGAGAGAGGAGAATTCAGCTCCCAGTCTGCTTATCCACGATGATATTCTGTTCCATCATATCAGAGACAGCTTCATTATGTGCCTCAGAGTAAGAACAAACTGTGAAAATAATTTGCGAATCAGCAAAGCTTCAAATCGTATCACTTTTTCCACTAAATGAAACAAGAAACAAGATTCAGTTCCCATCTTTACCAGAACATCATCGTATCAGAGTTCAGACCATTAAGGATTTTTCTCACTTTTGCACCCACAATCGAGTCTTGTTCTCTTCTTTCAGAGCCAGTATTCAATATCAACCACCACATTTAACTCCAAACAATCTCAATATCACTTTCTTTTATAGTAGTTTAACTGTGTCACCTCAAGTCCCAAAAAGTGTACTAAAATATAATTCATAGGTTTCTAAAAGTGTACTAAAATCTGTAACTGGGCAGAGGCAACAAAAGCCCATATAACCCCAAGTTTCCAAAGCATTCTCCTTGTTCAAGGTAGACAAAAAGGTCCATTTAAATGCCAATTTACAATCAGCCAGCAGCACAATATATGAAGAACTAATTTTGCCTATATCTGTACCAACATAACCAAATCAAGAAAAAGGGATAATTTGGTCAACCCAACAAATCAGTGCATACAGCTAGCTCTGGAAATCCCTCACAAGGATCTAATTCATCAAATTTCTTGGAAACACACACACACATACACAAATTTCAACCTAAACCACCAATCAACCCCCCCCCCCCCCCCCCAAATATAAAAACACTACTTACCCTGTTACCCACCAACAATAATAGATACAAGCCTTCAAACAAAACACCCATCAAGATGGAATCTTGAAATCCATTTCCTCAAAATACCAAATTACTTTTGAATCTTGGAAACAATCACACATACCCAATTAAGTAAAAATTCAAAAAAAAAAAAAAGAAAATTAAAGAAACCATAAAGAACAAACCTGATGAATGGGTGGGTACATAGAATTGGTACAAACAGGGCATTCTAGAAGCTCATGAACACTTGTTGCTGGATTAATCACCATCCCATTGAGATTATTGCTGTTGATATTATTATTGTGAGATGGCTTTGAAGATGAAAAGTGAGAAAAGGGATTTGGGTGTGGGATCTCATCTTCATCTAAACCATCTGTGGATACGCATTCAATGTTAGATTCCATTTCTTGAAAATCTTGATTTTTCTTTTTGCCCTTTTCCTTTTTTTTTTTTTTCCTGTTTTCTTTCTTTCTCTGAGCTTCTAAAATCAAATAAATGTTCACAAATGGAGATTGAGGGTGATCTTTTGAGAAATTTTCCTTGATGGGCTAACAAATTTTTTCGAATTAATTTATCAGGAAAATTTCAAGATTTGTATGAATGTGAAAGTTGAAAAGGGTAAAAAGGAGGACGGAGGGTTCTCAAATGGAGGTGCTTTTCTTGATGGAGTTCCCCTTTTTCTTTTCTGTCATTTTATTTTTTAATTATGTGATTTTGTTTATTTTTATTTTATGTTTGGTATTTTTTTTTCTTTTAATAGGGAAGGTGGAGAATCTCTAGGGGTAGTTAGATAGGGAGTTCTTTTACTTTTTCTTTTTTTTAACTTGGACAAATTATATCCGTGCCCCTAAGATAGGTGTAATTATAAATTGGCCCTCTTATTTGAAAAATTAAAAATACCCCTCGAGATTTAGAGATGTCCAAAGATAATTTTTCTGCAGTCATAGTAGCCAATCGAACAATCAAAAAATGCATCTCGTTGAGTCAGACAAAATCATTTTATCAATTTTGTTATTCCACCAACAGTCGCAAAGTAATTACACTTTACATAATCATAACCATCACCACACATTATCATATATAATATGGTACAATGGTTTTTTTTTTTAAATTGACTTAATATATAATTTTTATATCTTAAACTTGTCAAAATTATGTGAATTCTATCTAAAAATCCCACTAAAAAATCTCGCAATTATATCTCATCTTGATAAATGATGAATTTTATTAAATTGATACATACCTCATGAGGGTTATGTAATTTTTAAAACTATAGGAACTACTCTATAATTACACTATACCTCAAAAGGGTAGACGTAATTTGCCCTTTTTCGGATTTTTTGTTTTATGGCCATGAAAATAAGTGGTGGTTGTTTGTAATAATTTTACATTTTGAAAAGAATGGATTTCATTTTCAACATTGACAAAAATAAATGAAAGTCATAATGGTTGATGGATTGAAAAATGATGAATTAATTGAATGCATCAATTATAAAGATGGTAGTTTGTTATTTGGATAATAAATGCAATGCAATAACAATTTTTACAAAATAAATTATATGCCAATCCACCCTTATTATCATAAAAAAATGATAATAAATATTAGTATAAAATGCTTAATACTATTATCCAAATGCAGCATATTTTCTAAATGGATAAATAAATGTTTATTTTTAAATTTTTATCCCACTTATTAAATTTGACAAAAAAAAATGCTTTTTGTAGAGAAAACAAAAGGAAGCATATAAAATGAGCATATGGCACAAATTTACTAGTGTCGCCTATTTTGTCCTTTTACCTTTTATGCACAAAATTAATCAATTAATCAATTAATTAATTTTGTGGGGAATCCAAATCTCCAAGTTCGAGACAATTATAAAATGTATATGGTGAATTGTATCTGAAATTACCATACACCATTTATATTATTCTCATTGTTTTGAAAGTCACAATTTTGGACCTTATTTGTACACATAGACCCCCAAATGTGACTGCATAGTTAATTAATTAGTGGTTTAGGAAGCCAAAATCTCCAACTTTGAGACAAATATAAAATATGTGAATTTACCATACACCATGTTATAATATAATTTCAGTTCCAATCTTTTTATGTGTGGGTAGGGGTGTAACATAAATTGAGTCGAGACGAATAAAATACTCTTCAAGCTTGATTCAAATTTTGTATGGAGTTTGAAATTTTAGTTCAACTATGTTTGATTATTTTTTATACAATCAACTAGGGTCACCCTATAAATGTCAATCGAAACGACACACACACACAAAAACAAAGGGGCAGGGGAGAGGATAAGAGTATTCGAACTCAAGACCTTAATGGTATTGGTTCAAACCCCACCACTGAGGTACAACCACAGTGGCATCTACGTTTGATATGAGCTTAATTTAAACACATTTAATTGAGCCAAACTTGATCTAAGTTCAAGTAATTTGATATTTTTACATATATATTACCTATTGTAATTAATCAAGTCAAGTTGGAGTCAACTTCTAATCGATCTTCAAATTTTATTGAACAAAAAAATGTATTTAAACTTAATTTGTTATGTTGAACGAACTGAATTCAAATTGAACTTTTTATAATCGATTTTGAATCAAGGATCGAGTAGCTTTATTTTACTTCTGTGGATTTATGTCTGCATCTGAATCTTGGACATTAATGGGGCAGCCATAGTAAGAGATGAGGCTCCTCTCAGATAAGACCTAAAAAGGGTTCCCATTTTTCATTGGATAAGTATGGCCCTTTTGCTTTGTTGCTCACAAATCACAATGAGATAAAAATGCGTACTTTTTATGGGGTTGAGGAATCATAAATGCAGCATTCATATTATGAACTAACGCTCCAATAGGGATTTTGAATTTTGAATTTTGAATTTTGAATTTTGAAAATGGTAGGCTATTTAATTATTTATTTATTTATTTTATGCCAAATTTTGGTTGCACTTTAACTATAACATTAAGTAAGAAGAAACAATATTGTTAGCATATGGCTTTTTATATATATAATCAATTCGAAACTCTCTATAAATATTAATCAAGAGTGTCACACATACGCCCCCAAAGAAGAAAGAAGACACTAGGATTCGAATTTAAAACCTCAATAATGCTCAGTTCGAACCACACCACCAGAATAAAATCCCAGTGCGATATTGTTTTGCGTATGTTTCTATTAAATATTCTTTATTCCTTCATATTGGGAACATAAATATTAAAGGCCATGTCTCAATTTGTATTTATATGACAGACTTAGAAATCTTAATTTTTAAAATAAATTTAAAAATATAAAAGATATTAATATTATCATTGGCATAATAAAATTTTAAATTTGAATTTGCACATCAATCTTTATCAGTCCTCTTCATCTCTCCATCCCTTCTAGTATGTGGTATCATATTGCATAAAAACGAATGTCATTCTTTTTTTCTCCTCTCAAACGTAGCAACATAAATATAATGATTAATATGCCAAACGATATTCAAGATTTGACATGATGTTTAATATCTTTCAAAGGTTTTATCAATCCTTTCTTTGAAAGTACTAATTTTATAATTTTACGATACGAGTAAATTACACCAAAACTTCAAATTTTGAAGTATTTGCCACTTTGATTCTGATTTTTGTGAATGTGTGGGCGTGGTACTCGATCTTTATTATTTATACACTGATGGTCATTTTTTCGTTAGTCCGACAGAGTATCCCAGAATATTTCACAAAAATTCCACTAAGATAGTGAAAAAAGACCATTAACAACAAATGATAAAATTTGAATATCATGTTTGCACCTTTACAAAATTTAATTGCCGAATTACAAAACACCCCAAAATTAATATGCTGTCACATACTCTTACATAATATTAACAAGATAGTCGAGTGTCATTGCATATTTTATATTCCTAAAAGGTTATTAAATGACGTTTTATTGAACTTAATCGACAAGTCAAAAGCGCCCTTCATACACCCACACACACACATATAAATATTTATTATTGAAAAAGAAAAAAAGAAAAGTTGCTTGGATTTTTGCCAGCAGATTGAGGTGTAACAATTATGTGTAATGATTGTTGAATGAGAGTAATTTTCATGTTAGTGGCAACAAAAAAGCATTTCTTAGGATAAAAGCTAATTAATAATACTTGTTAATTAAATGAAAAGTAAAAGGGGCAATAGATTAACACAAAGATTTTTGAGGCATATTTGATTGGCTTGACAATAAATCTTACTCCTCCCGTCAAGATTTCCATAATTCTTTATACCCTTTTAAGCTATGGGATTAACACACATTCTCCACCTACTAACTAAATATAGTTTTATATTAACTTGTGCTTAATTGTCAAAATCACTACATATTGGATGGTAATGTGAGATTGAATTTTTATAAAACATAAAAAATAATTTTGTCGTTTCTTAGATTGCCATACTTTTAAATTTGAATTCGAGGGGAGGGGCGGGACTACCCTAATTTGCATTTTTTATTACACAATTATGTAACAACTTCTATTATACTTATCAATATGCATCATGTGTGTTGGCGGATGGTTCCTGAACCGATATGTAGGTCCTCTAACGTAAAGAATTTTGACCTAATCAATAACTACGAAGCGGTGGAAATGATGGAACTTGTGAATCCAAACTCGTGGGAATACAAATTGTTGGAACGCCAAAGAGAATAATGCGAAGCAATGATAAAGTCCATTGCTGGAGAATTGACCAAGATTGAAATAAAGTGCAACTTCTAAAACTGTTGATAGACCTTTTCCCTTAAAGAAAAAATCTTCAACCTCCGTGGCCAGTTCACAGTCTTGGCGGGGCCAATAAGGCACAATAAGCCTAATGTATCGTGGGTCTAATCCAGACTTGATATCTTGGATCCCAAGAATTAGAAGTGGTAGCGGAGTAAGTGGGTGAACTTTCAACTAGACTAGAATAGAACCTAATGGTCAGCGACCTCTAGAGGTAGCTCACCAAAAATATAAAGTAGTTGATTCAGTAGCACAAACCGCAATAAAGGTCCAGTGTCATTGTGTTAATTAGATAAAAGAATAGGTTGGGGGGAGCGGGGGGCATAAGACTAGTAAGAGAATTATCTAAATCGCTCTCCAATATATATGATGTGCATCAATGAATATTGTAAAATGCATAGAGTATACCAATGTATGCAATAATGCAATAGAAAATGTTGGCTGCATTTGTGTAGCAAAAAATTCGAACAAGACTAACACCTGCCAACCTCCTTCCTAGTCAGTTTCTCACACAAGTATGCTACAAATTTAATGCAATGCACATGATGTCGTGCTTAAGTAACAAACGTGGAAAAGGCAATGTTGTTTATGATAGTCACTAGATAGCGCGATCTTAGTTGTTTTCGTCTGAGTTGTGAAATTATATATATATATATATATATATATATATATCTTCAATGATTGAACACTTTTTCTCTCAGACAATCTCCTGGATATCGCCCAATTCTCGCTGCATTTCCTGTCACATAATAGTTGAAATTGTCCAATCAAATATGACATTATGTCACAATTACCTGGATATCGCCCAATTCTTCTTCTTCTTCTTCTTCTTCCTCTCTCTCTCTCTCTCTCTCACACACACACACACAGAGGTGGGGAATTGGCAAAGCTCCCCATCCTCCATACACAAAACAGTAGCTGAGAAGTGCTCATAAAACATTCCTCCATTTCAGCAGGACAACTATATATGATGTCCAAAACTAATTACAAATCATCCGGTAAATTCGAAAATCTATACATCAAGAAAAAGGAAAGGAAAGAAAAAACCGGACTACAAAATCCAACTAGACGAAAAACGTAAAATGTTGATGAATTTAATCTACCATTGATTTGGAAATGCTTCCCGATAATTCGCCTCTTCTGCCACCGTCAACTGGCTGATTGTAGCATCCTTTGCACGAGACGTCAACAGCCTCTGAGCTAATCTGTCTTTAGAAGTTTCTTTCTTCTTCAGCATTGACGCGAGCGTCTGTTTCTTCCTCTTAGCAGAAGATCTCGAACGATTGCTCATTACAACATCTTCCCCAACATGTGCGGATCTTGAAGTCGAGGCGAGCGCTGCAGCTCTCAGCACGGCTTCGTTGTGCTCCCTAACTTTTGCAAGCTTTGCTCTCTTTAAGGACTTTTTGTCTAACGCTCTCTTCTTTGCTTCTTCTCTGTCTCTCTCCCGAACATTCTTCACAGCTTGTTTTAGTAGCTGATCAACAAAATTGTTGTCTGGTTCAGAAGTCGATTCTTCTGTCTGATTGTGGACATCTGTCTCTTCTATCTGATTCTGGACAGCTGCCTCTTCTGTCGTTGAGCTGTCATTAATCGGTTTTCCCTCATCATCCCTTGGGATGATGGGCCCATGAAACGGGCAAACTCTCAAGTCGCGTCTTGGACAAAGCCCACCTTTCCTTAAAGGAGCACGACATGGTTGGATTTCAAGGGGCTTTTCTTGATAAACAGATGCTCGCACGTTCAGTTCAGCAATTTTCTCGGCTGGTATAACTGCATCATAGTCAACTCTACCCCAGTGACCGTCGAGATCCAATCCCCTGTGATTAGCCAAAACGTCTCTGTTCGAACCCCAGTTATCCAGGAAAGAGCCATAGTTAAGAACAGGGGCTTCTGTCAAAAGCTTACTCCGTATCGGGTCTGATTTACTTCCACTACTCTCGGGAATCTTTTTCTTATTAACATTTGACAAATTATTACTGCATCTAGCATCTTTCGTATTGTTGGCAGTCGATGAAGAGGGCCTATCACTGCATTTCGAACAGCTTGCAACAGATTTGGGCTTGTCAAATGTTTCTATAGTACCCTCTTCCCAAATATCTTCTTCTTTGTCAGCTTTAGCAAGTTTATGAAGTTCGCAACCTGATTCTTCACATTTTCTTTTTGTTGATTGAATAAGATTTCTTATGTCGATGAGATCTTTCAAAGCAGAGTCCCTAAAGCTGTAATCCTCCACTTCCACCCTTATAAGAATGGATATCCATTCTTGTACTGCAGCTAGATGCCTGGTGACAAGAACCTTGTATAACTCCCTCAGGGCATCAAAAACAACTTCGTTTTCACTATTCTCGTGAACTTTTTCACCCTCCTTCAAAGAATCAAGGCGGAGTTGCCTTAGTTCTGAGTTACGTAACTCTTCCATATCTTCTTCATCTAGAGGAGCCAATGGCAAATCATCATCCTCCGCTCTGACAATTTCTAAGCACTCGTCGATTTCATCCATGTTGGACTGTATTTCCTCTTTTATTGATGGAAAATTTTCCTTAAAGGATTCGAATTTTTTCAGTAAGATCTCTCTTGTTCTCCTCTCCCTCTCCCTTCTCTGTTGTTGAATGCGGGCTGCATTTGCTTGCAGGTTAGGGAATTGGAAACGAAGTGTGTTCTTGAGATAGTCATACCCTAATCTGAGCTGTCGGTAATGAATACCAAATGTCTCATTCCACTTCTCTAAGAACTCAATTGCCTTCGCGCGCAGAACAGATGCAACAGAAGCAGGAGCAGGGAGAGGATGATTTCCTCTGAACCCAACACTTAAGCTAAGTAACTGATCTAACTTCTCAACAAGAAGATTTCTGAAAAGCTTTGAGCGCATGAAAAGTTCGTCTATTATGAGGAGCGCAAGATATCGTACCTACAAAAATTGGTCAACAATACTGTATTTTCATTGAACTGTATTCATTGAAATCAGAATCAACAGCAACAATTTCCACAGATGGAAAACATGTAGAAGATTGTTTGCGCAACTAGCAAATCAAAAACCACGCGAGGATCTTTCTTATATGAACTGGGGTTTATGGTAATTCAATTCCCTAAAGTTGTGACTTGTAACATTCTTTTTTCCTTTTTCGAAAAGCCATTCAACTGATGAGTATTCACACATCAACAATTCATTTTTGGCCGTTTCAGAACTGTTCATACTATTCGATCAATTCTTATTTCTGGAGTATTGATTCTATGCCAACATATTCTAGTAAAAACTAATATGGAGAGAAACACCACAAAATTTGCCAAAACTTACCATTTCTCCCCCTAATTATTGCTTTTAAAAACAGTCCAAAATTTGGTATGAATTGGAACGCCAAACATCTAGAAAAATCACAATTGATGAGCAAACATGATCTTTTGAAATCCAACTACACACTTAACCAAAGTTCAAAACCTTCCCTACAAAAATCAATACAAATATGAGCATTCTGCCCCAAACGATCAAAAATCCTAAATTATAATCGCGTAAGAAAAACAATCAAAACTACCAAAATCATAAGCAGAAACTGAACAAAAGCAACTGAAAAAACACGAATTTCGTTAATCGGACATGGAAAAAAAAAACATACCTGAGAATGGTCACGCTTCATAAGGGACATTAGGGTTTTTGCGGCGGTCCGGAGCTCCGCGTCGGAGTAACGGACCGTCGATTTAATCGCCTTGAGGAGGCGGGGATCCACCTCCGCCGCCGTGGAGTCGACGGCCCTCTCTATTATCGCCACCACCACCTCCTCCGCCGCCATTATCGTTGTTTTTCCCGGCGGTGTCCGTTTTTTTGTAGTTATTTATTTATTTATTTTTCATATTTTTTTACCCCCTAAAAGGAAATTGATTAGTTCTTGGGGCTCAAGCTACACTTAGAATGACGATAATGCCCTTCTCCGCTTTCAGTCACGCGCTATGTGTCAGGGCGCTTAATGTAATTTCATAACCATGCATGGGCCATCTGGATGACCAAAGGCTGTCAGGGGCCAATTTCATTTATTTATTTATTATTATTATTTTTTTTAATTGATCATCTTGGTAAGGTCTCAATGTCGACATTGAATTAGATCTCATCGGTTTTTTGAATTGAATTTGGGTCGTATTATTTCGTAGTCTAATTTCTAGATATAATTATGATGATAGATGAATTTCATTGAGTCGAATAAAATTTTATTTCGATTTTGTGTTATTTATTTATTTATTTATTTTTGTAATTTAAAGTCGAATTTGAGTTTGATGATATTATAAAGGGTCAAGTTAGAATGAGTAATTTTATTCAAATAATTTAACAACTTATGTTTTATTTTTTTTTATAATTAAACAAAATGAGCAGAGAGAGAGAGAGAGAGAGAGAGAGAGAGAGAGAGAGAGAGAGAGGGGGGGGGGGGGGGGGGGGGAGGGGGAGAGTCCATGACAATGCCAATTTCAAGTTGATACCTTATTGAATTAAAATTTTAGGCCGTTTTTGGGCTACCTCTTTTAGAAACTGTCCAATTAGGTTAATTTGGGCCATTTGGCCCTTGGAAAGGTGAACTAGGAATTTCCTTTTTCTTTTTTTTCTTTCCTTTTATTAATTTAAAAATATTTTTGAAAACGAGAAAAAAAAATTTGAACCAATTCGATTTTTAAATGGATAGTATGGGATTAATTAAAATTTCTCTTAGAAAATTATTTATTACAAAAGACCATTTTACTCAAAATTGTATTGCTTCTTTATTTTCAATAATAATAATTAGTCGACCAGACACACTCGATACTTGTACAAAATAAAAATTAAAATAAAAATCAAATATAATTTAATGATAAATTTAAATTTTGAATTTTGTGCATGATGATATATTTTAATTATTTATAATGTATTTTAGTAAATTTATTATAGAAAATAGTTCAAAATAAAAATAAAATTATAAGATTAACAATTAAATAAGAAGGAGATGGTTAAAAAAATGATAAAAGTGAAAAGAAAGAAATTAAAAATATGTAAATAGTGGGAGAAGAGAGAGAATAGGGAAAATAAATTAGATAGGTGAGAGACCAAAAGAGACCAAATGTAGTGATTAGACCCCCTGAGTGCTTTATTAATACTCCTCCGTTCCATTTTATTTGTCTTTTAAGATTTTTGTACGAGAATTAAGAAACAAAATTAATAGCCATAAATTTTGATTAATGCAGTATTGAAATGTAAAAAGAACAAATATTTTGAAAATGTCAAATAAAAGGGGAATGGATGGAGGATGAGGAATAATAATAATAATAATAATAATAATAATAATAATAATAATAATAAAAAAAAATAAATAAATAAATAATAATAATAATAATATCCACCACCTTGCATTTATACAAAAAAAAAATCTTAAAAAAGGGTATTAAAAGAGTAATATTTTTCCTAATTGATATGATTAATGTGGCTTTAGCTAGGAATGTTTTTCAAGGCATTTAATTAATGAGAACACCCACACAACATTTGCCAGATGTTTCATTAATAGTCCAAAAGAATATTAATTGCTAATCAATAATTTAACTTAATTAATTGGGGTTCATTATTAAGGGTACATGTGTGGATACATAGTAACCAAATGTGTGCGGTGGATTTAAGCAAAATTGGGCACATGGAATGTGACATGCCACATGGGATTTATTGGCTCAATCACTTGAACATGTTTTTTTTTTTTTTTTTTTTTTTCTTCTCTGTGTTGCCACATGATCGCATGGATTATTATCAATCTATTTATAAAACTGAGGATTAATTACATTTTGAATCCTAACTTATACCATGTATTGTGTTTATTCTCATAAATTACAAAATATAATAAATAAATTCCTCATAATAATGGAGAATGTAACGAGTTAATCCCTATGTTTTGTATTTTGTAGTTTAAATAATTCAAGAATTTGAAATGTAATTAACCCCAAAATCAGTTACTGTGTGTATAGGGGTGATGTTCAAATTTGACACTACAAAATACTAACGTATATTATTGGGTGCTCGATTATATAGTATTTTTAATTAATATCTCAAATTTATAAAAATTATAATATCCACTTACAATGATATTTTTTTATATATATTTCAATAATGCATATTTCTTTTAGTAGGAGATTTTCCTCTTTATAGAACATTTTCTACGAGATTTGTGGTCGCCCCACTCAAGTTTAGATTGAATTTAACATGCATTTTAAAAATAAATAAATAAATAAATTTTGCCTCACCCCCCCCCCCCCACAACAACCACGAACACACAGAGAAAAGAGAGAGAGAGAGAGTCGCTTTAATATTTTATAAAAAATTGATCTCGCATACCCAAACAAAAAATTTTGAATCCACCTCTACAAAATCCATTGTTGGACTCAAAAGCCCAACTCGATGACCTGTACCTGAAGATGGTAGGGTTTCTCCTTTGTATAAAAAGGCATATAGATGAGAGAGGGAAATATATATATAATACAAGCTGATCAGATCCTAACACTTATTAGTTATTCGACTATAGAACAAAATATGATATCATCAAAATCGAAAAATATGATATCAGCAAATCCTATTCAATTAGAAAATTACCACCTTAGTTGGATATATATATATATATGTATGTCTTTGGTGAGGATTGGGGTGGGGGGGTGAACACTAATAATAGAAAGAGGTGATTGGGCCAAAAGAGGAAAACAGAGATATTTATGGAGCATGTGACCGCGGACCGCCCCCATTCCCCCCCAATTGAATCACCGAATTTTGCGCCCCTCATTCTCACACCAACATGCATGACATTATTTCAAATATTTTTATGTTATCTACTTAGGGGTTACAATTAATAAACTATGCATGATATCATTTATTTATAATTTATATAATATATATGTATTTAATATGAAAAAAAATATTAAACATGGACCTAAATGTTAAAATATAACTCAAAAGACTAGACCACATGAAACAAAGATGAAGCCAAAGGTTTGCTTTTGAGAAATAAATAAATAATAATATGTATACACAGTTACACACACCACTAATACACGTATATTGTCATTATTCGAACTCTAACATTATACTTCCCACATATCTAGAAGCAGAGTATATATTCATGTGGACAAAACCCCTGAACAGATGAAGTCATATGTGTTGCAAGGTACAATCATCCCACCCTTAGAATTTACATAAAATTATATTTTATATGTATTTTTAATAAGCTTATAATCCCCTGACCCCAAAATATTAAAGGAATATTTTATAAATATAAATTCAAAGTCCCCCATTAATTTTTTATTTATTTTTTGGCTCCAACTCAAAACCAATAGTGCCATTGAATTTTGGATTAATTACACTTTGCATCCATAAGTTATATCATATATATGTTGTGTTTAACCCCTTAAACTATAAATTGTAACAAATCAACCCCTAAATTATAAATGTTATGAGCTTATTAATTTGTTATGTTTTTTTTTAACCATTATATGGGGTTGATTTGTTATATTTTGTAGTTAGGAGGGCAAACGTAAGATATAATATAATTATGTGATGCGAAGTGTGATTGACCCTTAAATGTTCCCTAATGAATATTTTATCTATTTTTCTTTAATCTCAATTGTTCATTCATACATTGATACATATTGATAAGTATAATAAAAACATGCAATATTATTTTATAATGGAAAATTCAAATTGAATTTTGCGGGCAACATTAGTTAATCAAAATCAACGTAACAATAAAAACTATATCGAAAAAATACTTATATTCGTATGATTTGAAGTTTTGAACTTCATATGTGCACCAATCAAACAAATTTTGCTACGTCTTTAATTTATTTAAAAAGAACAAACATAAAATATAACACAATTTAAATTGTTTGATTTATGTATGAAGTCAATCATAAAGTTGACATATTTTGTTTTTTCCCAATACCATTACCCTGTTTACTACTAGTACGAGAATTTAGGTCTCGAATCAGGTTCATTAGATGTTACCCAATTAGGTAGTGTTTAACTAGTGTTCTCATTCGTAGGATTAAACATGATGATATAATAATTTTATTTTTTAATATTTTTTAACATTATCATATTCAAATTTAATAGCTAAAAACTTCAATTATACACTCCTGAATAGCATTAGACACTACATGAATAGCATGAATTCCAAACTCCAATTTTCCACCCACCAGATGTTGGATTAATAAACGACATTCCCATATATATATGCATGAAAAAAAAAATCTCACAATATATATTTTTGTACATGATGCTTCACTCATTATGGCGCATTTATACATATTCTGTAATTATGTTTTCACCAACCCATCCACCAAATTGATCACAAATTGTGATCAACAAAGTTGTGCTTTGAATTATTGAAGCATGTCTGTAGTTACTTTTTTTATTTACTTAATTAGTGTTTTATTAGTATGATCTATTAATATTATTAAACCATCACAAAAAAAAAATCTTAGAAAATGTTGCAAATTGTACATTATACTGAATAATTGAATGAATGTTATGCGTTCATTTAATTCAATTTATTTTATTTTTCTTAATTCAGTCCACTAAATTAACAACATAATTTGCAAACACACGACGATTCTCCGATTAACTGATATAATATGATGTTTTAAACCTCAACTTCACCAGTTAAACTAGATATCATCGGATGAAATTTATGGTTCTAAAACAATTTAGCTACATCTATATTATTGATAATTTTCTCAAAGAACACCAATAGAGAAATAATAAAATCCACTTATCCAAGTGGTTAATTTTAATTTAATCAATGATGTCCTATTACAACATTAATTTATAGGAATTAATTCACCCGACAACGCATGGTGTTGTTCACAAACTCTTTCCTTTTTGCGGGGCATTTCAATAATGTAAAACCTAAAAAAAAAAATAACAATAAAAATTCAAATTTTAGAATACATTAAAAAATTTTAAAAATAATAATAATAATAATAATAAAAAGCACATATTTCCTAGTGCACTACCAATTTTGCTTAAGCGCAACCCCTTGGGGCGAACCCGACCCGATTACCCGTCAAGTCGAACACGACCCGAAAACTCTGTTGCTGAATGTTCCCAATTATGGACAACCCGCTCATCGTACCCGCAAACGCAAAGCAAAACTTGCCATCGCCGTCAACCGGAATCAAATAATTCGTCGCCGGCAGCGCCACGTCGGCGCCGGAGAAGTGCAGCACCACCGTCGGGACCCTCACCTCCGTTTTGCCGGAGAGATCGAAGCACGTATCGAAGAGGGAGAAATCGGGGGCCCGCTTCAGGTTCGAAGCTCCGGCCCGGAAGGCGTTCCTCACCGCGATGTACGCGGGCCTGGTCAGGCGGGTCACGGACGTGCCGGAGTCGACGATGACGCCGCCATTGCCGTTGGCGTCGAGCTTGAAGAGCGACGGAGTAATGCCGCGGACGCGGGAGCCGCCGACGGAGATCCCGGTGAGGCCCACGTAGTAGAACGTGTCGAGCTTCGGGTTGGCGAGGAGAGGGGTGAACACGGCGGCTCTCGACACCGCCGATTGGCCGAAGAGGATCGACGACGGCCGCGAGGAGGCGGAGCGGTCCACCAGACAGTACGAGAACCTCCTCCCGAAGCGGCGGCCCGCCTGAATCGGGAACGACAGCCTCCCCCGGCCGAGGCCGAGCAAACCAGCGGCGCCGACGAACAGCCCCTCGTTGTCGTGGCCACATCCCAGGGCGATGTTTTTCACCCTGGTCCGCCGGAAGGTGAGCGTTTCGATGGAAAACTGGCCGGCGGTGAAGGAGCCGTCGCCGTATGAGACCTGGTACAGGCACTTCTTGCGGCTGCCGCAGCCGGGCGAGTCGAGGCGGCGGCAGAGGGGGGACCCACACGGGACCCCCACGAACGAGGAGGACTTTCTCGGGTCGAAAACCGGGTCGGTCTGTGTGTAGCATTTCTTGCAGGGGGAGCACTGGATCCAAACGACGTCGCTCCCCGTGTCGAGCACCATGTACGCGTACCTGGGGGGCGTGCCCACGCCGATGCGCGTGAAGTACTCGCCGCTTCCCTGCTCGAGCCCGGATACCACGGAGCTGCTGAAGTCACGCGCAGCCCGTGGCCTGGCGGAGGAGTTGGGGTGGGCGGCGACGGCGGAGAGCGCTTCGACTCTGGCGGCGTCGCGGTGGAGGCGGAGGTGGAAGAGGGATTCCGGGGTGGAGTTGAGCGGCGGAGAGAGATTATCAACGTGGTGTAAGCTCATGGAGAAGCCATCTTCGGGCTCGGGCTGGGATTCGGGCTCGAAGGACTCTTCGGAGGGCCACGAAAGGGTTTGAGGCCGGGGGAGGGTGGTGACGACGAGGGTCTGGTATTGAATTGGGGCTGAGATTGAGACGGAAACGGAGACGATGAAGGAGATGAAAATGAAAATGGGTTTTTGCTTTCGTCCCATTTTTTTACAGAGGGGGGGTGGAGATGGAGGTACAGGTTTTGGGGGGTATAAATAGTGGGAAGAGAGAGAGAGAGAGACAGAGAGACAGAGAGTGTGTGTGTGTTTTGTGTGAAAGTGTGATGGGTGGTGTGAGGGTATATACGACCGTTCCGATATTGGTTTTATTCATGCTACCCATTAAATTTTAACTATTGAATTTGAATATAGTAATATTAAAAAAATATAAAAAAAATATTATATTATAATACTCAATTCAATAATTAAAAATTCAATTAAACGTAACTCAACTGGATAGTATCTACCCTTGAATTTTGCTTGGAAGTATTAGCTTTGTATTTTACAGTGGGAAAATGATGGAACATCGCATGCTGCAAATGCTTTGTTGTTGTGGAAATTTCTAATTCAGATCAAATTAAGTTAAATCAATGTTAATCATTATGTGACGAGTATTTTATATTTATCAAAGTATTGACATATAGTTCAGGAAGAGTGTGATTGGTTTGGTTTGATAAATTTTGGATTCATCTTATATGATATTTGCACCCCGTGAAATTATTTTATAAGTGTGTTTAATTTAGTATTGAATTTCTTATGAGTCGTATGAACCGTGTGACTTGAAATTCTGCTTAAATTTCAAATTTGATAACAAGATCTATAACAATCTCACCCATGAGGTGAATTTCAGAAATTTCAATCAATAGAACTTTTATTGCAAAATTAACAAACTTACCAAATGTTTAAAATGTGGAGTTTGCCAACTTAAGAAATTTAGCATTTATACATTTAATATAATATCAAGCATGCCCTAGATCTAAGTTAGAATTTAAATTACTACAACTAATCACAACATATGACCCAATAAGGGTGGTGATTATGTTGTTTGATACTCATTTTTCATGATTCGCGTTCATGTGATGTATATAAAATTACGTTATTAATTATAGGGTTTGCGATATTTATACTTGGTATATATTCATGTATTGGATTAGGAAATAAAAAATGATTTGAAATAGATGATTTCGTGTGAGTGTTTTTCAAGTGACTTGGTGGACGGATAGGATCCTTTTATTCTAAAATGATGTTTCATTTCATATATTCATAAGGATGAATTACAACTACCTCCCTTGATGTTTGATGAAATTATAATTTAACCCAAATTATTTTGTAAATTACAATAAACCCTCCGAGGTATATTCCATCTAACAATTTACCCCAGCCATTTAGTTCCGTTAGGGTTCCGTAAAATTTTATATGTGAAGTTTCGATAGTACCCTTGAGGGATTTTTTTGTAATATATATAAAATATTTGGGTTGTATATTATGTATTACAACTTTGTGAGGCTAAAAGTAATAATATGAAAAAAATTGTTCCATGTTTAAGAGCTGAAAATGACCGATAGGTGAGAGAAGAAAGAGATCTAGATACATTCACACGTACATATCCAATGTATATACACATTCAAGTTGAAAAATCATATACTTTCAAATCGTCATAATTCACTCATTTCTTCTCCAAATCGAGCAAATTGTATGTCAAAATCGATCATCGCGACGAGAGGAACACGTTGGCGGTGGTAGTTTTGAATTTTAACAAACAGAGGGGGAGTAATGGCGGCGATGGTAATGAGGTGGCGACGGATTTCCGTTTTTCAACAAGTTTTCCAATGAACTTGAGACATGTTTTAAACTTTTCGACATGGGATACACATTGGTAGGTTAATTTTGGGCTAGAGTCGATGGAGGTGGTGGAATTGAGGCAAAGAGTGGGTTTTACACATTTTTCGTCCATCACTTGTAATTATTACATACTACAGGGGGTTTATTGTAATATACACAAAAATATGGGTTAAATTATAATTTCGCCAAACCTCATGGGAGGTAGATGTATTTCACCCTATTTAATATCAGCAAAAATTAAAGGGCAAAACGAACTTTATACATTTTTCATCAATCACTTGTAATTATTACATACCTCAGGGGGTTTATTGTAATTTACAAAATAACGTGGGTTAAATTATAATTTTGCCAAACCTCAAGAGAGTTAGTTTTAATTCATCATATTCCTTAATTCACATTCATGTCACATATATAAAATTACTTCCTTAATTATACACTTGGCGTGTATCCATGCATTAAAATAAAAGATGGAACACGATTTGCAATAAAAGATCTTGTTTGCTTGATGGTTTTAGGTTTTGAGTGGATGAATTGTGTTTGTATAATTGTCGTAAATATTTGTTAAATGGGTATTTTGAGACTCACCATGGATGAATGTGGATTTTTACAAACTATACTGAACTTTTTTTTTCTTTTCTGAGTACGTATCATCGAATTACATCAACAACTTTTGAAATACAAATCAAACTATTACATCATATTTTAAACTAAATCATTTACAACCTATAGATAAACTATTACATAAACTACTATTTTTTTGAGTACATATCATAGGATTAGATCAATAACTCTTGAAATACAAACCAAATTATTACATCATATTTCATACTAAATCATTTACAAACCATAGACCAACTATTACAATAAACTATTATTAAAATAGAATAGTAAACTATCATTAAGGTAGGAATAAAAACTATACATTTATCAGAGAGAATCGAACCCAAGACTTTTAGAGTTTTGGGGCCTCAATTTTACCAGTTAAAATAGGCATCATCCGCGACTATATTGAACTTTTGATGTTATTATATTAATATGATGCATTTGTTGTTCATGTAAACTTTAGAAATGATTATTAAAAAATAAACGTACATCAAATGATAAAATAATGTGTCCGCCTTGACATAAGTCAATAACTTGCATATTTGGTGGCATATAAATCTGAGGTTTCCATGTTTATGTAACAACAATAGGGTATAGGTCCATGACATTGATTGCATGGGACATTTGCAAATATTTGGGGTTGATTTCGAATTTCAGATATAATACGGTAAATTTTATTTGTGTTTAGAATCTACAATTAAGGCATTTTATAATTTAATTTTTGAAAATTTTAACTGAAGTCCGACAATATCACTTAGTTTGTTATAGGGTTTTTATTTTTTATTTTTTTACGAATTTAAAATTCAAGTGGCATTTCAAACTTTTCGAACTGCAACTCAAAATGCAAAGCATAATAAATAAAACAATTATGTATGCATAGTTGAAACTATCTAAATATCACAAATATATAAGTGAATCAATCAGCACTAATGTTTTATCATTAATACTATATCATGCCTAAGCCATATGTGATTGGTCCAGCATAGTCCAACTGATTTGACAAAACCTTGGCATGCTTAAAAAAAAAATGTGTGTGTGTGTGTGTGTGTGTTTCCTTCTCGTAAAGCACTTATGATGTGGTGGTATAATGTTATTGCTTTGAGAAATGGCCCACTACATTTGCACTATTTTTGGTATGTTATTAATTTCCTTTTACTCACAAGGAGTGTGGTTGGCTCAACATTAAATTCATAGCCTACTGATTTCTATTAATAGCCCTAACCCACTCTTGTCATCAAGAGTTTTCTGTGTTATTGGCCCAATCTCTTTTTCACTCACTCACACACACACACACACACACACACACACACACACAGCGGGCAATTTACACTTAAACCCCTCATAAATTGCTAAATTACCAAGTTCCCCTATAAATTTCATAATTGTATTGAGGCCCTCTATGTTTGATCGTTTAACAAACATCACTTTCCCTTAGTTTTAATTGATTTTCAATAGAGAAAGCTGGATTTTGTTGAGGATTTGTTTCTAGTAAAAGAAAATGAGATATTCTTTTTTTTATTATTATTTTTAAATGTTTTTGAATGCGGGAATGGGAAAAAGAATAATTGTTTAATTTTTTATGTTCAACGAACTGGTGGCAAATATCTTTTTACGTAAAAGTAAAATTTTTATTTTTTTTAATATTTTTTATTGGGGCGAGTTGGACCTTTTGTATTTTCTGTTTGACTTTTTCGATTATGCAAAACCTAATAAAAGCGTCAGTGTAATTATGAAAGTTGCTAAGGGATTTGTTAATTTGAGTATTTTGGAGGGAGTTTCAGTGTATTTAACTTTGTCCGTGTACGTACATATATAAATAAAAAATCTATATAAAGCCACATTGTACATGCATTCCAATTAAAACTTAATAATCTATCATTCTATCTTGTTAAAAGTAATAAAATTATTGTTTTATCATTTAAAACTATAACTCTAGGAGGGAAAAAAAACTTGTATCTACATTTATATTCAAAACCACAAAATAAATTGATGTGACAAGCAATTATATTTCGTTACCATATTAACCAATTTGTATGTCACTTTTCCAACAATATTTAGGGATGTCTTACCTACCAAGAGTAAAGAAAAAATAAATAAATTATTTACCCAACGAATGGACTTGTGAAATTTCAAGAGTCATTTATTGGCAATTGTTGCCCTAGCTACTCTTGTGATATGGGGCCTGCCATAGATTGGCCTTAAATCTTGGAACTATAATGCGATAGAGCAACCTTGTTTCCTTTATTTGTTATGTATTCAATAACATGGCAAATTATGTCTATATCTCTTGAATTATAGCGTAATTATAATTTAATTTTCATAGTTTTAAAATTTATAAATAGTCCCCATAAGATATTGCATCAACTCTACAAAATTCCTCATTCATCAAGGTGAGACGTAACTGCAAGTTGTATTTTTAGTGTTTTTAACGGAATTTTGAGATGGAATTCGTATGATCCTGCCTAACAAGTTAAAGATTTGAAAGATATATATGAAATTAATTTCAAGAAAAAATAGTGATAATATCAAATTATAGATGGTGATATTCGGCGACGGTTATAGTGGTATAAAGAGAATATGTTTTGCGAAAGTTGATGGAATAACAAAATTAATTGAGGAATTTTGTCATGCTCGACATGTTGCATCTCTCGGCGGCCAGATTGACTACTATGGTAGCAACAAAGTTAACTTTTGGACATCTTTATTAATTTTTACACACACAAAAAAAATCTAAACCTCAAGAGGGTATTTGTAACTTTTGAAACAAGATGGACTAATTTATAATTTACATATACCTCGAGAATTGTAGATGTAATTTGTTCTAAAAATAATATTTAAATATGATAGTAGGTTTTTCATGTCAAACCAACCAAATTATGTTGGTACGGATGCTATTATTTGATTATTACGGTTCCCATTACGAAAATAACAATGATTTTTGAAAATTAGACCGACAATCATATTTTCAGTTGAAAAAAAATTATTAAAAATAGATGAAAAATGTAATCCCAAACACAATCATTCTAGGTGAGTAATTTCACTCAGATACTTATGCCTTAAGACAATTTACATGAAGTGGACAAAAGTATTTGTTCTTTCAAGGTCTGGGTTCAATGTAATGTAATAAAAGTCAAGGTGGGGTTTACCCTTTACCAACAGATATATCCACTTCAAAAGGGGCATATTTGAGCATCATAATTGAAGGCCCATTGTTTTGCCAAAACATGTGAGCCTAGCAGTTGACAAAAGACAAGTTAAAAAGAGCAAAGGATAAAAAGGGACCTATTTGCTGGAAAGATGATTGTTTTGTGGGCAAAAAGAAATAAATGGTCATCATGAAAAGAAAGTTGGGAATGTAGTCATCTTAGCCCACATGCTTCCTTGGACACGCCACCGAGCCTCTATCCGAGACAATGCCCCAATCGTTACGCTTTTCGCTGGGTCGGATTATTAATGGAAAGAGTAGTAGCTCCTAGGGCTGTCAAGCGGATTTTAATCCGAATTCGATCCGAGTCCGATCCGAATTTTAGTATATTCGATCGATTAAAATATTCGATGGGTCAGATCCGATAACAAATATCCGTAATCCGAAATAAATGGGTTGGATTTGGATTCAATGAGTCCGATCCGTTAAAGATCCGAATCCGAATCCGAATTTTTATATTATATTTTATTAAATTTATACATTATATATAATACAATAGTAATAAAGATATTTCAATGTAATGTATATGTCATTGTAATTAATAATATATTATTTATTAATTTTTAAGGTACTTTTTTTTAACAAAACATTATATAGTTTTCATACATATTCTAAAATATTTTTCTACATTATTTAATTTTATTTTTAACATAAAGAGGCATTTTTTTTATAGAATACTAATTAATTAGTCTATATATTAAAGATTTCTATTACATACACCATATATATACACATATAGGATATGTTATTAGAGATATCTATTATATACTATCATTAAATGAACAACTAATAATCTCTATAGTTATTAGAGATCTTTACTAAATATATTATACATAAACGTATTTATATATAATTCTAAATATATATTGTCATTAAATGAAAAATTAAATATGGTGCATAATTATTAAAGATCTCTTATATATATAATAAATTTTTACACGTTTATATATTTATATATTAAAGAATTTTTTATTATTTATTTTTTGGTTTAAGCATAAATTTTTTTTGTCATATCGGATCGGATCGGATTTTTTTATCGGATCTCGGATTTATTTCGGATTCGGATTCGGAATAAAGACTAAAGAATCTATAGGATTTCGGGTCGGATTCGGTAGTCGATCCTTGTAATCGGATTTGGATCCGGATTGCACTGATTTGCTCCAGATCCGATCCATTGACAGCC
The DNA here is from genome assembly GCA_026212405.1 of Petrea volubilis. Taxonomy (NCBI): domain Eukaryota; kingdom Viridiplantae; phylum Streptophyta; class Magnoliopsida; order Lamiales; family Verbenaceae; genus Petrea; species Petrea volubilis. The sequence continues at coordinate 81,487 of JAOWBU010000024.1, forward strand.
CTAGTAGCTCCCCTCCTTCCACCCAGTTGTATATAAATTATACTATGGAATTTTTGCAAACGCTTTTGCTTTTGAAGAAAATAAAAACTGTCGAGAAGGTTAAAAAAAATTGAGTAGTAAAAGTATGGAATGTTTGAGGAAAAAAAAAAGTAACTACCTACTTTCATATTACTTTAACCCTTTTTGTTTCAATGGAAACGGAAAGATAAAATAAAACACTCACTGTTTGCTTTTTTTCAACAAAAAATTGGAAAAGCACTTTTTTATTTTTTATTTTTGGAATTGCAAACACACCCATATGATATATATATATATATATGATATATATATATATAGTATACTAGCAACACCGTACGCTCTATGTGTGTACAAAATATAAAAAATATATATTTCAATTTAGTACTTAATTTTTTCTTAGCATGAAAATATAAATATATTATTAAATTTCTTTTATAAGAATAGTTTTTTAATAATTATTTGAAATAATTTATTAAATTATAATAATTTACAAATAAAATAATTATATGAAATAAAATTACATGATAAAAAATAAACAAAAAAAAGAAAAAAATCAAGTAATTGTAATTAGAGAAAGTGGTTAGTTGGTTGAGAACATGGATTTTCAAATTGGATTGTGATATTACAATATTATCCTCTCTATTTACTTTTTTGTCGCATGTGTTTACTAATTTAAAGGGTAAAATTGACACATCAAAATTTGGCATCCGAATTAAATTGATTCATGGGAATTTCCAATATTAGCCACAATTTTATATAGTTCTATTTATTTCACTTAGAATTGAAGAGCAACTTTTGTAAAATTATAAAAAAAAAACTGTCATTTTAGATACAGAAGTGGCTTTCTTTTTATAATAGTATAGATGTACACATTATAAGAAAAATAAAAATCTCACCTCTTATAAATATCACAATTCACAAGGACTAATTAGGTTTAAAATGAGAAAATGCAAAAATTCAAATTTGACTTCACATTACAAGAGTTTCATATCCACCGCAATGACTTAAAAGAACAACTTAAAATGGGAGCTCGAGAATTTGAAATTCACCGTAACAAGCTCAATGAATTTATTATTACGAATTTGAAATCCTCGGTTCCAAATTCATCAATCCAAACACAGTTTAAGTAGATTCTGATCGAGCTAAGATCACGCATTTTAAGAACCGATTCATTTCTTCCTAGACCAATCCCCGCTTTTCCCTCCGCTTTTATATTCAAGCCTCACGTCCGTAATAACAATATCCTTCGAAGCAGCCTTGCACATATCATACACCGTAAGACCGGCAACAGTTACGGCCGTCAAAGCTTCCATCTCCACCCCCGTTTTTCCACTAGACGTAGCTTTACCCATTATTTCAACGCTGTGATCGCAGGGATCTAACCTTAAATCCACATGAACGTGCGATAAATTAATGTTGTGGCATAGCGGGATGAGATTGCTCGTCTGCTTCGCGCCAAAAACACCAGCGATTTTGGCCACGCCAAGAACGTCTCCTTTTTCCATCTGATTGGCTGATACCAGATCGAACACCTTCTGGCCTAAGATGACTCTGCAACTCGCAATGGCGACTCTTCTCGTGATGTCTTTGGGGGAGATATCAACCATTTGGGCTTCGCCTTTAGAATCGATATGAGTCAAGCCAGAAAAGGGTTCTTTTCGTGTTGCATCACTGGTTGAAAAATGGGGTTCTTGAACCGTTGTTTGGCTGTCGAACGAACCAGCAGGGCCGGAGGCGGGAGCTTCGCCAAACACAGATTCCATTTCCTATGGGAAAAAGTAGGGTAAAAAGAAACTTAGATATAACTCAAGGTGTCACACACTACAGTTCATTTAGTCCATAAAATTATTGCATTTTTGCTGTCCCCACGTGATCTTGTTCCTCCTACGCTGTTCGTGACCATATATAAAGCAAAATGGCTCGACGAAAATGATAGCATGTAAAAATTCACAAAATAAATGTAACAATCAAGAAAAAGAACCTAATCTATAGTAGAAATAGTGCCTTCATCTCAAAGAGTACAGAATATCACCTGATTGAGCTCAGCGATAACTTTCGAAAGATCGTGGCTGCTGTCACTGCTAAAGAACCTACTTCTTCGCAGAGGCTTAACTCTCGATGCAGCTCGACGAAGAAACATTGCTAACTGAGCTTGAATTCTCAGTTGAAAACTGAAATTAATAGATGGGCAAAAGCTCTAGTTAGCAATCTCACTTATTTTTCTCATTGAGGCATATTCACAAACGCTTGGCAGGAAACGTGGAAAACCCCCCATTGCCCAGTTCACCCAACCTTCAAGAAATCAATAAAAATGCTCTTTTGTTACAGTAATATAGAAGATTTGATTAATACTTTGACAATAAATAAAGAAGAGAGAGAGCGAGACAGAGAGAGACCTTTTTGCTGTGATTCGTTGATCCGTCGCAAGGATTGGCGGTGAAATATTTGAAATATTTGAACATTTATTTATTTATTTATTACGGATAAAATAAGTGAAATATACAAATATAAAAACCATATAAAACAACATATTAAAATACTTTTAATTTTATATTTATGAAAAAAAAAACTAAAATATATTATGCTCTTATTTTTTTAAAATATATTCCCATCAATTTGAAAATGACATTTCAATTAAACAAGGCAAATTAAAATGACAAGCCCAATAACGGCCCGAAACTGAACACCTAACCATATAAATGGGCCGCTAATCTGGGCTTTGCAACAGCAAACAAAGCTTGGGCCTTAGGCATGGTCATTCCATAAACTTCACTAGTGTCTATATCTTCGGGCCTCAGCCCGTCGGGCGGGCTCCAATCAAACGAGTGGAAGAGCTGAGCCAGAGCCATGAGCACCAGCGTCACGCCGAGCGGCGCGCCGGGGCACTTCCTCTTCCCCGCGCTGAAGGGGAGTATCTTGAAGTCGGCTCCGTGGCTTATCTCGACTCGGCTCCTGTCCGGCTGCAGGTGCCTCTCAGGCTTGAACTCCTCGACTTCGTCCCAAATCTTGGTGTTCCGGCCTAGCCCGTGCGTGTTGATGAAGACACGTGTCCTCTCTGGGATGTAGTAGCCGTTGATCGTGGTGGGCCGGATCGACTCGTGCGGGATGAGGAAGGGCCCGGCTGGGTGCATGCGGAAGGTTTCGCGCACGACACAGCGCAAGTAGTTAAGGTGCGCCAGGTCGGATTCTTGGACCATGCGATCGGGGCCCACTACCGAGTCGAGTTCTTGTTGGACTCTTTTGAGGACACGTGGATGTTTGATCACTTCAGCCATCGCCCATTCGTTGGTCACGGCAGAAGTGTCTGTAGCTGCAGCTATCATATCCTGGTTTATCCAAAAGAAATGGTAACGCAAATTTGGTCAACATTAATTTAAATGGAGGTAAATGTAATTATGCAAAACAATGAAGGGTGTGAGTGCAATTACACCAAAACTCTTGAGGGTTGGGTGTAATTATCCCTTAATTTTATATACATCCCTATGACATATGTTTTTATTAAGTTTTAAGTTCTTTTTTTTTCCCCTATAAGAATAATAAAACCATGTTTAATATTTGAACAAAATTCAATTGCACCCAAAAAAAAAAAAAAAAAAAAAAAGAAATCTATGACCATGTGATAGTGTTTTTATTAAATTTTACTCATCGCGGAATAATAAAATCATGTTCAATATTTTATTATTTAACCGTGTCACTATACAAACTACAGAGGGTCTACGTATAACTATTCCTTAACTTTATGTATGTCCGAGTGTCGTATGTTTTTATTAATCTTAAAAATCTTCTTGTTATAAAACTAATAAAAACATCTTTAATATTTGTACAAAAAATTAATTTGACCCAAAAAATAAAACTTGTAATCATGCCCTAGTGCAAGAAATATAGAAAAAAAGATGACCTGAATAAGTGCTTTGATCTCAACATCATCCATGTGCTCTTTCCCATCTTCACCAGGCAAAGACAACAAAACATCAACAAAATCCATCTCACCCTCATTTATCACTTCTTGATTTTGCCTTCTCTTTCTATGTTCTTCAATAATCTTGGCATGAAAATCATCAACCCTTTTCTCAACTGCCCTCATTCTCTTCTCGCATCCATATGGGTCTACCCATCTCCAAATGGGCAAATAATCACCCAAATAAATGAGGCCCAAAAGCCAAAACAACTCATGGGTTATATGCATGAACTCCATGGCCTCTTGTGGGCCTGAGGATTCGGATCCAAAATATTGTTTCCCCAACAACATCCTAGTGACATTGTTCATTGAGAATGCCCCCAACACCTCCCTCAAGTTGACCACCTCACCCTTCTTAGCCATGGCCCAAACATCCCTCACCAAGTGTTGTGCCTCATCGGCCCGGTGGCCCGCGAACAACTCAAGCCGTTTCGTTGTCAGTAGATGCTCCATGCAGATCCGCCTAAGTCGTTTCCATTTCGGGCCCAAGGGAGCCAGCGCGACATCACCGCAGCCGTAGGCTAGGTGCTCGGCTGCCAAGGTCCGGGGCCGGGAGGCGAACACGTCGTCCTGCTGCCGGAGGATCTCGCGTATTATGTCCGGGTCATTGGTCGTGATGGCGTCGACCCGGCCCAACCGAATGTAGACCAATGGCCCGTATTTTTCACAAAGGGCCGCCAAATCTCTATGGGGGAGCTGGCCCAATTGGAGAAGGTTGCCAAATATGGGCCATTTGGGTGGGCCGGGTGGGAGGACAATAGCCCCTTGATGGGATTTCTTGGGAAAATACCATAAACCTATGATCTTGAAGATGAGATAGGAACTAAGAAAGAGGGATAAAAATGGCGGGACATAATTTAATATCAAGAAATGCAAAGCAGAGGACATTGGGCATGAGAATATTGTTATATTTCACAATCTTTATTTTGTTAAGTAATATTGTTTATTGAAAAATGTTTTGCATTGATATTTATAGATGTTGTAATTGATTAGCTTAATGTTAAGTTGATTGCAAGAATGGGTAGCTAGCCCACCATCTTGGCACTCCAAGCTTCAATCATGTCCCTAATATTTCTAGTTGGAAGGAAGCATCATTCGTATGACTTCTTTACTTTAAAGAAGTGATTGCATTACAAATATATCAAATATAAATTCAGCCAAATAATTTTTTACTTTCAAAGCACCATTATCCACACACACACACACACACACACACACACATATATATATATTGTTTGGTTTTAGCCACCTGGTTTCGATCTATTTATTGACTAATTCGGATTTGGGTACTGCAAAGGTCCAATATGAGAGCGATCCTCCCAACTTAATTACTTAATTCACAACTTTAGGATTCGAACCGCAAATGTTGTTTAAATGATCTGGTGTCTCATCAACCAATCGATAGTTTGTAAAATATCGTTATCCATATGTATCTTAGTATGTGCAATTATTTGACAAATTCACTTATGTTTATTTTCAAACGTATCACATCACATTTTTTTATTGCATCCACGAGATCAATTAAAATCAATGCGTAACGAGCAGTACATCTCATAAAATCACTATATGATTATTGACATATACATACACAATACATCTACATGCGAAAGGAACACAAACTTTTTTATGTTGAAAACATCACAAAATAAAACATACTTTTCATATATATATATATATATGTTCAACGTAATTTATTTTCATATCAAAGTCAAATAATTTGCTTTTAAGTTTAGAAATATTGTAAATTGAAAATAGCAAATGTTACTAGGAAGCAAGATTTAAAATGATATTCATATATATATATATATATGTTCAACGTAATCCCAACAGTGGTTCCATGGTCTAGTGGTCAGGACATTGGACTCTGAATCCAGTAACCCGAGTTCAAATCTCGGTGGAACCTAATAATTTTTTTTTTAATTTCATTTTATTTTATTTTTTAAATCCTCCCCGCCTTAAAACCCATTATAATATTCTGCATTTTTTATGTTTAGAGAGAGAGAGAGAGAGAGAGAGAGAGAGAGAGAGATGGAAGAGGAAGGCTTAAACGAATCGAAACGGCGTAAAATCGAAGAAACAGTTCTACAAATCCTCAACGAATCGGACATGGAGATAATCACCGAGTTCGCCGTCCGCTCCGCCGCCTCCGAGCGGCTAGGGATCGATCTATCGGAACTGGCCCACCGCCGCCTCGTTCACCAGCTCGTCGACTCTTTCCTGCTATCTACTGCCGCCGCTATCCTCGGCCGCACGGCGCCGCTGCATAGGAACGATGACGGCAATTGGAATCGTGAAAACGCTGAACATCGTGATAAACAGCGGCTGCCGATGCCGCCGCCGCGGCAGCGGCAGCGACAGCAACAGCAGCAGAGTGGTAATCGGGTTGTGCAGGATGGGAATCAAAATGGCAAAGTCATTTGTAAGGTTTGCTATTTAATTATTTGTTTGTTTGCCGATTTATTCTATTATACCTAAAAAATCGATGTCGTTTCACAAGACAGATTTTTGTTTTCCTTGTTTGTTTCGGGTGAGATGTTCCTTCTGAATGTATTTGTTGTTGAAAGGTGTCCAGGGATTAAGTTGGAACTGTTTGTTACATTTATGTGACTGTTATCAGCTCAAGAAAATTGCTAATACGTTGTTCTATTTTCCTGTTAATTTATTTATTTTTGCTTTTGGTTTATGTAGGGGGTGAGTGGTATAAATTTGCAGTATGTTTAGTATTGTCATTATCATCGCTGAACAATTGCTTTCTTTCAGATATGTGGAGAGTGGAATTTGGTTATATGAATTTATAGAGTTTATTAATATACAGTTTGGTTGCATATGCAACTGAAAATTGAGTGCTAAACTTGAGTTCATTTCTGGTGTTGTTAATATAGGGTTGATAGCACAAGGGACTTGTGAAAAGACTAAATTTTTGATGAGTTTTCTTAGAAAGAAAATTACATATAACCGTGTTATGGTAGTGGGCCAATTCTTTTACGCTGATACATGTCTACCTCTTATTCTCTCGTATGTGGATGTTAGCATTTGTTGGCGTATATTTATTTTGGATGTCACTTATAGTAGTCAAAATTTTGTAGCTCCTCCTCACTGCTACGTGGAAATTATGATTCTAGAAAAGAAATTGAAAGAGAAAAAGAGAGGACTCTATAGCTAAGGAGAAAGTGTGTATGCAAATATGCTTATATTTGTACAAACTGAAAAGAAAAAGAAAAAAGAATTTAAATGCCTAGTTGGCTTGATGAATGATTGCAATGGATTGGGCTGTAAGTGGAAATTAGAGATGGTTTAAATATCATAGTTCAAGGATAATAAGGCCTTAGAGATCCGACTGTAGTGGTGTTCCTCATTGTTGATTGCCTGTTTAAGGAGGGTAGATCATGGAAGAAGCGAAGGGATAAACACGATGCAGTTGCGAGTTTGTTACCAATCAATAACTTGTGAATACCTTGTAGATGAAGTGTGTAGAACCGTTGGATACGATTGTTAAGGGTTTGCATATAGTGATTGAATCTCTAAATAACCCTAGTAGACACTGCATTCTTTGTTTGACATCTATCTAGTTTCTAGTTAACATGTCCATTTCTTGTTTCAGATCTCTATTATGAAGTTATATGCTTCTTTTATTGACATTGATTGTCTTTTGGTGTGTGCAGTTATCCAAATGTAGGAGGGTGACAGTTCATGACCTAAATGGTACAAAATCGGTCACAATCCAGGATTTCTACAAAAAAGATGGTTGTATGCTTCGTAGAAAAGGTGATAATTTTTACAAGCTACTGCTATCCACACTCTGCTGGGCTATAGAATTCAGTGTGGCTGAATTGATGGTCCATATAACTTTTCACATAATAAATTTTTATTTATTGAGCTGATGTTATAATTCTGTTATTTATTCGCTAATTTATTGCAGTTGTATTGCTGATCTACTTTCTGCCTTCCCCACTTCTATTTGGTTGGCGAGTCAGAATTTGCATACCTCCCCCTATCATCTAAACTAATCAGGGACATCCAAACCTTTTCTAATTCTAAGGTTACTCGTCTTGTGGGCACACAGAGATGGGTTTTTGTGGATAGGTAGACATTTGCTTTTTTCCTGTGGGGTTCTTATACCTTTCCGAAAATCACAATATATTGCTACTCTGTAAATTCCTAGATTGTCATTGATTCTATTTGCTCACATAGAAATTATCAGCATGACGATCAATTCTGCTTAATCTCCCCCTTTTAAATCTTTTAACTTTTCAAATTTGTGGTTCCCATTTAGACATTTTTTTTCATTCCCTGTTGACTTCACCTTTCTCCATATTTAGCTCCAAGCTACAGATGAGAGTGTTGAGTGCGGGATAAGTGTACACCTGGTTTATGGTCTGTTGAGGCTGCGTGCACTATGTGCTAGCGTAACCAAGGTACTTAAGAGGTGAAGCTTTTCACAGTTGAGTGCTTGTAGAATGTTCCTGAAGACTGGCCTACCATGCTCATAGACATGGTCTCAGTGTTCTGCAATTAAATCTATTTATCTTGCCTCAAACAGAAAAACAAATAAAGAAATTCAAAGTATCAATTCGCTCTACTCATTGGTGTCTTGAATTAGAAACAAAATAAGTAGAAGGCCCCCCTCCAATTGGTAGCCCAAATCTTGATTTCCTTGATTCCTTCAAACAGTAACAAAAATTTGCTAATAGCATCTTTTGTTGCTAATTTTGGCGACGTGGTTCAGCCTCATTTAAATCCACTGCTCAGAGCTACTGAGCTCAGAATATTACAATTTTGGCCTCCCAAACCCAAGGTGTCACATAACGGAAATTTTTGAGTCAAAGTTATTATCATGGCATTCTATCTGAAGCAAAGGCCTCCAGAGTCCAGACAATGCTGCTCCATGGGTTAAACCATGACCAGATCCTTCATTAATCTCCCAAAGGAACATTTGATAATCTACTGCATATTGCATGTGAAATTTTGCTTTTTATCGTCAATTTGACAATGCTCAAGATGGCCCATCTTTTGATAACTTTTTATTAATGTTATGATCATTTTTTGAAGATGCTCTACTTACTAAGGAGTTGCTTCTATATTTGGGCTTTTCCCTTGTATATTCAGTCTCGTTATTGCAAGGATTTATGTTGATTTGAGCACCAACACACTAAGAATTCAGGTTCGAACACGGGAGTGAGCTTGTCACCTACGCAATGGTCATCCTTGAGGAATAGCTTTCCTTCCATACAGGAAGCCATTTTGAAACTGGAATCACGATTAAGGTGAGGCTCCTTTCTTTTTTGAACTTGACTGGAGTAACTTTTTTCTTGGGAAAATATGTGTGCGTGCCTCAGATCTTTCTGTCCAACAAAAAGTTAAATACATAGGATACCCTCTTCATGTTTTCCTCTCTCTTCCTAGCCAAATCTAAGCACGTCTCAATTGAAAATAGAAGGTAAATATCTTATACATTGTTCAAGTGTTGTGTTTTTTACTCGATGCTTAATTAAAAAATGTCTTCAAGAGAGAGAAGTTACAGAAACAATGTCAAAGTTAGCTTGTTTTTCTGTCAATAATGGTTTATTCAGCAAATCATGGTTTGAGATTGATTAGAAGTTTTCAGTTTTATTTGCATTGAGGCAAGAAATATGTTGTCCATCCATTGAATAACTTGCACTTGTAGTTGTAGATCAGCAGCTGTTGCAAAGCAAAGTGAAGCAGAAACGACAAATTCGGTGGCGAATTCTGCTTCTGAGAAGAGCCAAACTGAGGCAGGCATTTCTAACTTTACAGGCATTGTTCATCCTCCTATCAAGAGGAAACAAACTGAAAGTGAACTAAACATAACAAATTCAGTGGAAGGCGCTGTTGCTGAGAAAAGCCACACACAGGGACGAGTTTCTAATTTGACAAGAAATGTCCACTCTCCTGTTTTGAGGAAACAAACTGAGGCTGATACATCTAGGGCAGCGTCCGCTTCTAATGCTCAAGAGCATATTCTTGCTGAGGTAAAACAAGAAGAAGCAGGTACATATGGATCTATTGCTACTTCCAACTCCCAGGAACAAATTTCTGCTGATATTTCCACTTCTGTGCCTGCGCTTGCGACTGATACAATTAATGCAGTTCCTGCTGAGAGACGACAACCTGAAGCTGAAATTTCCACTACAGTGCCTGCAGTTCCTGCTCAGGGACAGTTGCATCATGCAGCTAATGCAAGTCGTCCTGAGCGACTGATTCCTATACAACCCGCCCGTCTTGATGGGAAAAACTACCATTCTTGGAGGCATCAAATGGAATTTTTCTTGAATCAGTTGAATATTGCATATGTTCTTGCTGAGCCATGCCCCCCAAACTTATCTTTGAACATAGAAGCTAGCTCTGAAGAAAATGTCAAAGCAAAAGCTGCTCTCCAGAAATGGAATGATGACAACTACATTTGCTGCCACAACATTTTGAATTCCCTAAGTGACCATCTCTTTCAATTCTACTCACAAAAAGGCTACTCAGCTAGAGAGCTATGGGAAGAGCTGAAATCAGTGTACAACGAGGATTTTGGGACAAAAAGATCACAAATCAACAAGTATGTTCATTTTCAGATGGTCGAAGGGGTACCGATTCTTGAGCAGGTTCAAGAACTCCACAAGATTGCTGATTCTATTATGGCTTCTGGAACATGGATAGATGAATACTTTCATGTAAGCGTGATACTCTCCAAGCTCCCACCTTCTTGGAAGGAGTTCCGTGTTAGATTGATGCGGGAGGAGTTTTTACCGGTCAATATGTTGATGCACCGTCTTCAAGTTGAAGAAGAGGCTCGCAATTCTTACAAGAAAGAAACTAACTATAAGAAGGGTCATATATCAGAGCCGAAGCCTGACCACAGACTTGGAATGAGAAAACCAGAATACAAAAGGCTTTGCTATAGTTGCGGTAAAGAGGGGCACATTAACAAGTATTGTCCTGATAGGAAGTTTGAAGCTGGCAAGAAGATCAATGATAAGGAGAATGCAGCTATGTTACCAAATACGGGCATCAAAATTGTCGAGCCCGCAAACCCAGAGGAAAAACCAACACTATGATTGAAAGTTGGAGATAGTTATCGAATGCCTTATCAACGAGTCTCCCCTGAAAGAGGTATGGCTATTCGGCTGTCTCTTTCGTCTTATTGCTGGTCCTCATGTAAAGAACTTTCGTCTAAGCATATATTAAGTTTATTTTGTATCATAGCTCTATATATTTTAGAAAAGGATATTGCTGTTAGCTACTGCTTTGCATTTTGGAATTCAATGGCGTTTGCAATTTACATACAGATAAATACTGGTTATTAGTTACTAAATGTCTTTTTAGACGAATCGTTGTGAACTTGAAACGTTCTGTTTGTGGAGTTTATAGATTGAGTTTACATTTCTACCTCAGCCAGTGCTTTGATCATTGTGGTACATCCAACAGTTTTAGTTTAAATTTTATAATGTCCAAATTTTGTGCATCTGAGGTTGTTGATTACAGAACATGAATCTCAGCGTTAGATCTTAGAAAGGGATAGTGTCTGATACTATATAATAAGATATGGGGATAGTATTATATCATTACTCCCAATGTAGAAAGATTTAGCAAATGATATTGCTAAAAGAGGAAGTGAAAATGGATTACATGATGAATAATATCTAGGCCATATTTGCATGTTGTTTGATTCTCTTTTGATTGGTCAATTTAGTGTTTCATTCCCCTAAGCAAGTGAACTTAGCAAACCAATTACCAATTGGTCTGACAAGATGAGGCACTAGGTTCTTTAAGCAACGTTCAGGGTTCGAATCTTGAAGTTTGGAAGGGTTGTTCCCATATTGGGTTCCTACAATACCTGAATCCAAATTAGTCGGCTAGTGAATTGAAAATCGGGTGGTTAAAATCCAAAAAAAAAAAAAAGTGAACTTAGCAGAAACAACTCAATACACAAGGAAGGAGCTAGGAGTTTTCATTTTCAGGCCGAGATTGAATTTGTCAAAATATAAGTGACAATGTTATTAATGAAAAATAATGTATAATTAATTGCCACTATAATAGTTTGAGGGGGCCACTACCTTTACTAGCATCCTCTTCGCGCCGGCTTTACCTATACTAACTGCTTTTCTAATACCACATTAATTTTTCATGAATTGACCTTTGGGCTTGAGTTTTATGTATAAAACTATGTTGTACTACCCTATGTATAGCTTAGTGGTTGTATTTTGTTTTCTCTCTTTTGATGTTTTAGTTGAGGGAATTTTGAATATTACACAAACACCCATATCATGTGCCTAACATTGGTTGAGTGTACTTGTAAGCGGTGGCTATAACTTACCATTCAATTCACGTTGGCACATGAACCTATATATATATATATATATATATATATATATATATATATGTGTGTGTGTGTGTGTGTGTATGCGTGTGTGTTTGTGTGTGTTGAACTGTTAAAAATATGTGCCAATCAGCTGCAAGAGTCATGCTAAATGGTTGGTCCTTTACTTTTTTATCCTCAACTATTGTCGTGGGTCCATGCAACTACCTGTCCTAACACTCCAGTTTTCGTAAATCTCTCTCTCTCTCTCTCACTCTCAATGTACACACACACACACGTAATTGGGCCTATAGATGAGCGAAGGGCGTTTGAACTAGCCACGGTTATAAAGGTCTTGGGTTCCAATCCCCTTCTCGTTTGACCTTTACCTTTGGGTGTGGGTGAATATATGACGTTTCGGTTGATATTTATAGGGCCAATTTGGATGGATTTAAAAAAAAAATACTTTTTGAGTCGTGCCTTTTTTAGTAGAATTTTTTTTAAAACTAAACAGTTTTGCATTTGAATGTTATAATTAAAATATATATGGGTCTATTTGGATGGGCTTTAAAAAATGTACTTCTCGAATCGTGCTTTTTTTAGTAGAGTTTTTTTTTAAACCCAAGTAATTTTGCATTTGGACGTTGTAATTAAAATTACTTTAAAATGTATTTCTATTTGAAGTTATTGTGGGTAGCTTTTAAATATTTTAACTTTTTTCTTGGCATATGCTTTTTGCTAAAAGTCCATTCAAGCACGATTTTTTTTAATTGAAACGTTTTTCTTCAAAAAATAAATATTTCTCTTTTAAATGGACATCCAAATGGGCTCACACACACACTAGTGTGTGTATCACTGCGTGTCAGCACTGTGTGTTGTGTGAGAATTTTCTGACTTTTGAACACCACTTTGATCTGCTCCCTACCCTTGTATTGTTTATAATTTTAGTACTTATCAGGCCTTCAAATTCACATGGAACACAATTTATTAGTTTGGTTGGCTTAACTAGGGTTTCTGACAATCTGGTGAAGGCACTTGGTGCTAACATCTGAATTTTTTAATACTTATGATATTTTTATATGTTGTCTAATATAGAAAAATATAAACTATAGTTTTATTTTTATTTTTCGGCTGTTGAAATTTTAAATTTTAATTTACATTTATATATAATATTGCCTTTTGTAGATTTAAGAGATATTTGTAAATACTTTTGCTTTTGAAGAAGCTGAAATCGTATTTGGAAAGAAAAAATAAAAATTACTGGTTGAAATTTAAAAAAGTAACTAGAAGGTGAAAAAAAAAATATTTTGAAAACAACTTCTAACTCTTAGCTTATTAAATTTATTTTTTTCAACGAAAGTGAAAAAACAAAAGACAATATCCTTTTTTTTTTTCCAGCAAAATCAAGCCACATTAATGTGTGACAACTCTCTCAACAAGCCCCTACTTGCTCTATTCTTTCCATCAACTATATTTATTAATTTTCTATGGAAAATAATATTATATTTGCGCTAAATTTGGATCTTGAATCTTAGTCTTTGAAAGGGACAAAGGTATACCAAGTGTAGTCCCAGAAAAGGCAATAATAGACTTATGGGGCATAATTATTATTTTTTTTTCTCACATGTGTTTTGTGCATTTTATTTGACCCACACTTTAGTCTCTCTCTCTCTCTCTCTCTCTCTCTCTCTCTCTCTCTTTTCAAATAATGGTACATCTCATATATAGTGTGTGCATGATTATCATGTGTAATAATATTTGTGGATGTGAAGAATAATTACAAGATATTGATTTATATATATATAAATGTATATGTATATGTATGTATATTTATAGTGTATGCATGATTATCATGTGGAGTACTATTTGTGGATATGGTGAATAATTACAAGATATTGATTTTATCAGCTTTGGTGTTTCTTTTTGGCAAATGATACGGACTATTTCAATGTCATAGTAAAGAATAAAGGCTGAGAGCAACATAATTGGTATGTTTTCATTAAAAAAAAAAAAAAGAAGGGCAACATAACTGGTATATGAATTTACACGTATTTGACATACGAGCGTGTTACATGAGGTCCACATTTCTATATTTATCACCGAAAATATTCAATTCGAAAAAGCTCAAATCCGAAATCAATATATTACACGGATATCATTCCTTTTTTCTTATAGTAAATATGGATATTATTCCATTTTAGGAATATATTTTCTCCACATGAAATATTTGCTGCATATATATATATATATATATATATATATGTATTCATGGACTTATCAATTATATTCAATCAATAATTTTGATGTTTCGAGTATCTTCAAGACCTTAATAGTTGCTACCCATATTCCACACGTTTTAAAAATGTTTGTTTCTTTTTTTTTTTCTTTCTTTCTTTCTTCGATTTGCTTTCTAAACACGACTTTCAAACACTTATACACACGTTGTCGTCCTTTTCGCTGAATTAAAATCGCACCAAGTACAGAAACACTGGCCACTTTTTCTCTTTTTCTTCTCTCGAAAAGGCTCCTCCTCCCACAAAATGAAGGGTCATTTTCAGTCACAATTGGCATCTGTCTCTCTCTCACTCCTTAGTAAAAGTGTATCAAGTATAAATCAATAAGGATTAATTATACTTTTGATCTTATAAGGATGATCCCTGTTTCAAATTTTATCTTATAAGTTTGATGATTCAATATTTAATCTTATATATTAATTTAATTTGATATATTTGGTCATAAATTAATACATTTAGTCTTGTATATTAGTCCAATTTGATACATTTAGTCCTTCCAAGAATACGATTATATTTAAAAATTTAGGACCAAATGTATCAAATTAAACCAACACACAGGACTAAATGTGCAACCATCAAACTTACATAATGAAATTTAAAAAAATAATCTCACTTACAAGACCAAAAGTATAATTAAGCCAATCAAAAAACTTTGCATCAACTAACAATGAATGCACGTAACGGAATGAAAAGAGGCAAAATCACTAATACTTCTAATCCCCCCCATACGGCCATACACACACACACAAAGAAGAACCGAGTATTACAAGTGACGCAGCGGAAGATATAAAGAAAGTCGTCACCACTACTTCGTTTATATTGTTTTTCCGGACCAAAAATAAATAAACAAACAATAGCAAATTTTTAGCTGATCCCTATTGCCTCACTCCTACTTTGTGACCCAAAAAAGAACAAAATGATTGGTAAATGATTCAATTTATCCAGTAAGATTAAATGACCAAGCAATTCGTTGCTCTCTTGTCACCCAAAAAGGACCAACAATGCTAAGCTAGAGCCATGTTTCGATATATCTAGTAAAGTTTAAATGATCAAAAGCAAACAAAATGAGCATGTGAGATTTTGGCCAAACAGTCAAATGATGTGCCAACACTGATTCAAACTTTCCCATACAAACATGTGATTTCTAAGTACGATATATCGAGGTCTCTACAATCTCTAAAAAAAAGTGATTTTCAACTTTTGTTCTGAAAAAAAAAAAAAAAAACCTCTTTCAAAAGCCAGCCGCTACTTTTCCCTATTTCGTTTCAAACACTATCAGCTTTTACTGTTTAACTTTTTCTAAAACTTCAGCTTCTCCGAAAATAAAAGTGTTTGCAAACACCTCATCATCAAATTATATCCAACATGCGATGCCACATGATCATTTTCAACCTCACTATTCTAGCATCGGATTGAAAAGATACATGTACAAAACTATATACAAAACTAAAGAACAAGAATTAGAATGAAATATACACATTTCAGAAACTGAAAATAAAGAACAAGAAGATTGAAGGTATATATAAACTTGATATAAATCTAATTAAATCTTGCAAAATAGGGACCTTAACTTAATGACATAATATGTATACTATAAACAAGAATAGCTAATTTTCACTATCCTAGTTGGTTATGAAAGAAACATTTTCTTTCTTTCTTTCCCCCTAAATTCTAGCATTTCAACTGATGTATACCAATACCTCCGCATATTATGGACTAGTTGAACTACTGGGAGGAGGTTTTGGACTTATGGCAAAAGGCTTCCATCAGCTTCTCCTTAGTTAAGGGTTGCGATCCACGCGATTTCACCACGAATGTGTGAAACACTCTCTCGCTACCCGTCGCCATTTTCGCATCTATGATAGTCCCCTCAGCTTCTTTAATTGCTTGGATGAGCCTCGAGGCTGGGTGGCCTTCCAACGGGCTGGTTACCCTGATGGTGACCTCATCACGGCCTGTTTCGATGTCGATGCTTGAGGCCGGGGCCCACATTTCCGAACTAGGGTTAGTAGCTGCTGAGGTCGATGCTGTATCTCTCGGGACGCTTCCATGTCTCTCCCTCTCTGTCTCCATATCCTTCAGCTTCTTCTGAAGTTCGGTTATGTAAGCAATAGCATCTCCCAAGAGGGAAGCTTTGTCCATCTTGGAAATATTTGGGACAACAGCCCGTAGAGCGTAGAACCGTTGGTTAAGCTTCTCACGCCGTTGTCTTTCTGCTTCTACATGATTGAGGGGCTCTTCTCGCCCGTTGGCAGGCTTACGGCCTCGTTTTCTAGGCCTCTTGTCTTCTAACAGCCCTGTGGGCCCCTCCTTGCAAGCAGCCTCGACATCTGAATGCTCAGACTCGGGATTTTGGGGATGGGAGATCACGGACATTGAGCTTGATGCAGAAAAATCGATCTGCACTTGTGCCGGCTTTTGGTGTTGGTGGTGATGCTGATGAAAATTGTTAACAAGAAACTCTTTTTCCCTACTAGCCCCATTGGCAGCATCAAGATCACCAAGATTCTTTGTTGGATTCTGAGGAGGACTGTTATATATCTCTATCGGCTTTACATTATTACCGTATTGAGTCCAGGTGGAGCCATGAAATCCGTTTCTAGTGTTTGTAAATGGCAACCGGTTCCCATTTCCGCTGGCTTCCCTAATTTGAACCCGACCTGTATTTAAGTCCTGCCCGAAAATCTTGGGAACCGTCTCCAAATGGTTACCGGTTACCAAATTAGAAGTGGCGCTGGCGCCAGGAGTATTTGCCTCTTTTTTGTCGGTTACCACTGCCACCGCCACAGGTTGTTTGTCCCTCATACACGACGAAAACGATGAAAATGAACAACCAATCATCTTCAAGATGTCCAAATTTTCCGGTATAGATCTAACAGATCCCAATTCAACGACCCCAACATCAGTTGGAATCAAGACAATAGTTTGCATGCCAGCCGACTTTGCAAGAAACGATCTCACACAGTAATCCACATGCGACTTCAATGCATCCGACAACCAAACATGCTTACTAGATCCAAAGCACCTGCCAGGCCCCCCTTCGCCCCTGGGGAAGGAGAAGTACATAGATGCAAGAAAGAACATCTCCGTATCTGTAACCTTATCCAATCCGAAAGCATAACTATCCTCATCGGTCCCTCCAAACAAAGTATGCAATTTTTGTAAAACCCTTTTCCTCATTCTTTGTTGGGATTCATCCTCAAGCCTCATTTTGAGGATCCTCGTGATTTCCGACTCCTCGTCCTCGCGGGGCTCCCGACAACAGCCGTCACCCCATCCTAAGACCAAGTCGCCCGACTTAGACCTAGACAGCTGCCAAAAAATGGCATAATTCCAACAAAACTTAGCAGAATTTGGATGCTCCACAAGATCTGAGAGCTTATTCTGTAGATTCTCATCGTTCCCCATCGCCATCAATGAGCATTCAGCAGAAACTGAACTTGACATCAAGTAATAAAAAGCCTTGGTGCCCAAAACCGCAGCAGCCATGTCTTTATCCTCATTACTCCACACAACACCCCCCATAACAATTTCTAATCCTTTAACCCCACAAACCAAAAAAAAAATTGAACTTCAAAAACCAAAATATCACAAAACAGAACAAAACCCTGTATTTCTTGATTTTCCCCAAATTTCAAATCACATACACACTCGAGAATGTTGTAAACCAATCCAACGCCAACCCATCTCAGCTTTTCAACAAAAATTCAATCTTTTTGGCTTAAAACCGACAGGCCATAGCTCTTAGTCTCAGATCTCATACATCACAAATCTACACAGACATGCACGACAAAAGCCAAAAGCCCAGAAAAGAGAAAAAAATCAATTAAGTGTAAACAAAACATGAAATTTAAGAAATTAATAATAATAACAATAACAGCACAGGAAGAACAGAAGATTGAAGGAAATTTTACTCACCAGCATCTTTCCAAGAAAGTCATTATTATACGAAAAAAATCGAACTTTATCAAACAAATGATCAGCAGTTGCAGGTGTGAATACAAGAAGCTTTTTCTTTTTGCCTCTTTTCTTTTGTTTTGCAGAGTATGTGAATAAAAGAAAAGAATAGGAGGAGGAGAGGTGAGGTGTTTTGGCTGTTTCTCTCTAAATTTCCCTGCCCAAATTGCTGCATGTGTATGAAGTTTGGGCTTGGGGTTTACAGAGGAGTGAGAAAGTAACCATGGTTAGGTTAAGAGGAGAGAGAGTGAGAGAGAGAGAGTTTTATGAACAGTCGGCAACAATCTTGTGTATTCTGTGCTCTTTTTTTTCTATCCTTTGGGTAGTAAAAGTGGGTCATATGCTTATCTTTGACACTTTTTATTTTATTTTATTTTATTTTAATTCTTCTTTATATATATATATATATATATAATTATTTGAAATATTTTGAATTTTTGAAGTTTTTTTTAAGTATACCTTTCTTCTTCTTCTTTTTCTTCTTCTTTTTTTTTTTTTTTTGTTGGGGACAAACAAGTAGGCTTTAATTGTGAGAACTTATTGTAGCATGTCTTTCTATGGGGTACAATATTATCACATTTTAATTTAGAATCACAATTATGCTATAGAAAAATAAAATCATATAAATTGTTTTCGTATACTAAAAATAGAAAACACGACATTTTCTTCCTCTTTTTTTTGGTATTTTTCTCGAAGAAAATGATTCTTAAATTAGTTCTTGCTCATATTTGACCCTTTTTTTTTTTTTGCTTTTCAGATTTTAAACACCGTATAATATTCAGTGATCGGTATTTAATCACGTGGTGATATTAAATAACCCGCCAATCCACCATTAATGGATGCAAAAGACAAACTGAAAAAAAAATTTACCTTTTTTAGATTGTAATAAAAACAATTACATTATAAAATAACAAAATTTTATTTTCGCACTCAATAAATAAAAGATGCGACGTTCTTTCTGAATTATACTTAAAAATGACATTTGAAACAATTATAGTCATGTTTTTATAATTAAATGATATCCGATAACACTAGACGATATCTATTTAATCAATGTGTTAATATTAAATATGCAATCAATTCACCATAAAAAAAAATTACAAATAAGATACTCAAAATGAAAGACATTTTACCAACAAAAAAAATCAAGAAATTATATCATAGCATAGGAAGAAATGTTTATCCTTTACTAGTACATTATCCAAATATCCATAAAACACACCCAAAATAGCAAGTACTCCTAAAAAAATATCCATTTTCAATAGGTTTTAAATGTGGACAATGTATGGGACAAATAGAGTCAATGTTTTACATTATTATTATTATTTATTTTAAATAATATTTATTGTTCTTGTATTTAATAACATAAGAAAGAGAATGTGGGCCCATCTTTTCTTTTTTCCCAATATTTTTTTTTTATTTTCAATTTTTGAAAAAAAAATTCATTTAACCTTTTTTACTTTTTCATGTTTCTTGAAACAACTTTAAAGCAAAAAGGAGTCCTAGGATTCATTATAACCACTTGATGGAAAGTTAAGAGACAAATTAAACAGCTTTATCCACAAAATAAAAATAAAAAAACTAATTAAAATTGAGTAAAACATAAGATTGTAATATGATACCTAAACCGTTTCTTAATTATTCCCTAATTAGTTCTTAATCCTAATTTATTAGAGTGGGACCCCCTCTTCTAAACCTTGATTGCAGCACATGAAGATGCAATTATTGGAATATTACCAAACCATTTTGTTTAGGTGATTTAGGGGTAAAAAAAAAAAATCTATAGTAATGAATAATGATTATTTATTAATCTTCGTTGTTATCTTTCAAAATCACATTAAGCACGAGTTTATCTAACCCCGTCAACTATAGTAATTTTTAACCGTAGTTAACGAGGGGGTTTGGGTTGGGGGGGTGGGGGGGCGTTGGTAGCTATAAAGGAGATAATTTAATGTATTTTTTTAATAAAAAGATTACGATAAAGCACACGGCGTTTTATTTAAAATATTTGAGCGATACATAGCTTGATATCTAGCTCAATCAAGTGACCCCACTTAATTATCTTTAGAGTCTGTTTGGATTGTCATTTTTATAAAAGAAAAGTTCTTATTAAAAAAAAAATTAGAACATAAAAAAATGTTTGGAAGAGCTTTTCAGAAACAGCATAAGCCCAAAAAAAAAAAAAGTTGAAAAGGGAATTTTTTTTTTTTTTAGAAGTTATATAGAGTAGTTTTAAATAATATGACATTTTAAAATACTTTAAACGTAAAAATATTTGACTTAAAAAAAAATACTATAAAAGTACTGTTTGATGAACATTTAAAAAAAAAACTCATCCAAATAGGTCATTGAAGTATAATAAATGAGTGGATTCCAATGGCTTTTTAACAAAATTCAATTTATTTATTTATAGATAGTAAATTTTCAGTGTTTTTTTAGAACGAAAAACACTTATTTTCAAGAGAAAAAAAGCATTTCAGTGGAAAAAATTGTGTTTGGTTTAGGTTTTTTAAAAAAATTAGAAGCATTTTTTTTACAAAAGTGTTTTTTTTAAATATCCAATAATAGCTTTAAATTAAAATATTTTAAACTGCTTTTAATTTATACATTCAAACACAAAATTATTTATCCTAAAAAAATTCTATTATAAAAAGTACGAATAAAAAAATACCTGATTTTTAAACTTATTCAAACGGATCCTGATTTAGTCAAATATTGAATTATTTTAAGATTCTTTTTTAAACTAAATTACTTTATGATAAGTTGAAAATTAAAAGCCAAAAGTACTTTTAAAAAAACGTATATTTTCTAGAAAAATATTTCATTAATTTTTATTTACTTGATTTATATAGGTAAAGTAAAACTCGATCGATCAATTTAATCATTTAATTAGATAAATCAACTAGCAATATATTTAACCGAAATATATTTATTTTATATCAACAATAAACGCCATCACGTGTATCAACGGCTAAGATTGAGCCAACGAGGTGATGATTCGCCCCCCGTAAAAGATAAGACCCACGCGCCGACTCTAGCGTGGGGAGAACCGGACACGTGTGTATTGTTTTCATGATACTCACACGTTCACATTGGCTGGGGGGTCGAGTTAACCTCGGTAACAACGAGCCCCGTGAAGCGCACGTGAAGCGACGCGTGATGGCGTGTTTGTACCACGTGAAGTGCATTCAATATATTCTAACGTTTTTCGCCTATTTTTCGGGATTTCCCCATTTATTTATTTCAATTCAAAAGTGCGGTTTTTGTGTTTTAACGTTTTCGGCGGTGTGTGACTCATTTATGGCCACCCAACTCTTTGGTAATAACACGCGTCACTAGTTTGTTGGAGTTTTCAGTTTTGCCCCTTCCCCCATTTTGTTAGAGCAAAAGAGATTACATATAATAAGGGTGCAAAGGGTGCAATCGAACCGAACCGAGCCTACTAATGAGTTTGATGAGTCGATTCGATAAATATTTTAGTTTAGAATTCAAATTATATGAGTCGAGTCGAGTCGAGTCGAGGTTGAATTGAGATAGTATAAATTTTGAGTCGAACTCGAACCATTTAATTTTTGTTCATTAGTTTTGCGAACTTTTTTATGTTTATTTTAATTTTTATATAACTTTATACGATTATAAATAATATTATTTTTGAACTTGAGTTTACAGTTCAAACATGATAAAAAATTGAAAATTTTTGAACTTGAGCTCAGGCCCATAATTTTTCATGAATTCAAAACGAATGAGTCAAGTTGAGCCAGGCCCAAACATTACTCGAACCAAGCTCGAGCCACCTTTTTCCTTGCTCATCGAGCATGCGATTGAAGGGGAAAAAAATGAAAAAAAAGTGGCCAAAACTCAGCTCGAGTCAACCTGTTTACATTCTATTGACAAACTTCATATATGTGCAAAATAAAATTAAATTATATTTTTTAGAACACAAGTAATGTTATTTTTAAGTTGTTTTTCAATTTTCATTCAATTTTTCCTTTTATATATGGTTTTCGACTTGACTTGATCGTCGGAGTTCCTCCACTGGCCATCACTCGAAACTCCATCTTGCATGAGTATGTATATTTTTCGACTGACCTATTAGAGGTTCATTTTATCTCAATACTCGAATTCGATTCAAAAGACTCTTGAAAATTCGTAGAGATTTTATTGGGCTCATCGGGACGATCTTCACTTTTAACCGAGCTTGACCCTACACGAAGCTCGTTCAACATTAATAAGTTATGTATATATATATATATATATATACAAAAAAAAAATCCCTTGATGAACTGATTTAGGGACATTTTATCCATATAATCCATTTTATTCTTCAATTCTTCTATTTCTTGACCAATTAAACGAGTTGAATTTATACATGATTAACTTCCCAATAAAAAATAATAATATAAAAATAAATATTCTTTAAATGCTCTGGTCAAACCAATTCAACCAGGTTTCCCAAAATCCAAATCAGAAATACAAATTGACTAGACACATTATTATTATTAGATGTGTGATTTTCAACACCCACAGGTCCAAAAATTCACTTCAATAATGAGTAAGTTGAATTTCCTTTTGTGGTGATACATGAACCATGTTTGTTTAAGTGCCGACATGTTGAACTATTCCAATTACTGAAAATAGTTTTGTTTGGGGCAAGTTTAGAGACGGGCCCCTCCAAACAATCATAGGGTTTTCTAGCGCATGAGGATTGGGCTTGGCAATTTACGTGGGCTTTAACAACTGTGAAAGCTCAAGTTTGAAAATATTTCCTTATATTTATATAATCTGTGATTTTTGGTAACCAATATGTATACCTATTATTGAGTTTTAACCACTCGATTTGTCAATTTATTGGCCCGGATTTAATCAGCTGTAGAGACCCAATATAGAAGCTACCCTCAAAACCCAATTATTCCATTTACAAACTCCAATACTCGAACCCTCAACGATGTTTAAGAATTCAGTGCCTTATCTCAATATATATATATATATATATATAAGCAATAGAAAGCAAAATAAAAATAAATCTCATACGTCTATGTATTGATTTGAACCGGTCCCTTTTTGGTAGGCATTTGAGCTCAACTGGCGAAATTAGGGATGGTCTGTGAATTATCTAATCGAGTTCATATATATATATATAAATTAATGACAAAAAAAAAAGCATCAAAATTATCCTTATTGATGAGAACGACATAATAATATTCGATCAAGTTCATTCAAAACTCTTACTATTTGAAATCAATCCAATCCCATTTTCTTTTATTTTATTTAGTTTTTATCTGCCAAACACAATGTTAGTTGTATTAAAACCAACATAATCATTGATAAGAAAAATAAATATGAGAGTAATTTAAATAAAACCTCATGCTTTTTTTTTAATATATATTATCAGATTACATCAACAACTCTTCGAATACAAATCAAACTATTACATCATATTTCGAACTAAATCATTCACAAAATTACAATAAACTATATGATTATTCGAGACCACCTTACATGGTATGAAATCTTAAATTAAATAAAATCTCTTGTCTGAATGTTATGACTTGACATATCTTAATTTACACAAAACGTGCATAAAATCTTGTACGATTTTTCAAAATACATATCTCATTAATGTACGTTGCACATTTCTAGACAATATTTTGAAAATAAATTTAAATGAAGAAGTTCAATAACACTCCAATGGTTCTCTCCCTTCTTAGGATGGAAAAAAAAATAATAACTTGTATTTGATTTTTTGCCAATTGAAGTTGATTTTGTCATCAAGGACCTCTTTGCTCATTTAGACATTTTCCATTCGTTGGTGAGGGTAAATTGGTCAAATCACCAAGATCTCGTGCTATAGAAATCACACGGTTCACGTGCTCGTTAGGAGACTTTTTTCCCGCAACACGCGGCCCACAACACCGGCGTGGGGTCCACGTGGTCGGAGAAGCATGATAGATCCATGAGACCTACAGCCTTAACTAAATCATCACAAACCATGGTTAAATTTTAAAATTTTATTTTGTGTTTTTTGAAAAAAAAAAAAACTATTCTCCTAACCAAACCTAAATCATGATAAATGGGGTAAAAAAAAAAAATCATATTACTATAGATACGAAATAATTCATTGACAGAATCAACTTTGTGAAATTAAATAGCAATTATATAATATAAACTATAAGCCGATCATTTAGAGTTGCCGACTTGCCGAGGAGCTCTTGGCTTAGTGGTGAAAAGAAAGCCTCGTGACCATGAGTTCATGTCCCGATAATATTAATCTTAATCTGCTAAATTGCACTATATAGTGTTCTACAATAATAATTTTCAACATACCGATATAACTGAGATATTTATATACACACACACACAGATATATATATATATATATATACACACCCTAAAGATTTAGGGTTGATACTAGGCCAATTGTACAATAAATTTGCTTAAATTCGAGCCCCCAACCTATTAAAATTTCATGAGTTCAACATAAGATTCAAATGGTGATTGTAATATTATTTTTCAATTATTATTAATGTCTTATACACTACAATAAAAGATGCACTCACAAAATACCACAAAAAGATATGTTGGTTAATAGTCTGAAATTTTGGATAATTAAACTATTACATAAATTATTACTAATTATTACGTCAATTATCACTATTCAATTGACTAAGGGTCCATTTGGGTGGATTTTTTTTTAAAAGTGTTCTCAAATGGTGTTTTTAATAATAGAGATTTTTTTAAAGTCAAGCAGTTTTGTTTGAATACAACAACTAAAATATTTTAAAATGTATTTTTATTTGAAACTATTATAGAGTAACTTTTAAAAGAATCTCTTTCTTTTTTTTTTTGAAAAAAAACCCATTCAAATACAATTTTTTTACACAAAAATGTGTTTTTTTTTTAAATAAGTGTTTTTTTCTTTAAAAAAGTCAATCCAAACGGACTATACATTGCTATTTAACAAATGAATATCTATGTTGACGGGATTAAAAAGTTTCAACTCTTTGACATTATAAAGCACATATTACCAGATTATGGGGTTAGTAGATATGATTTTGTTTTCTTCTAATTTATTTGTGTAGGTGTTAAATTTCTTAAACAACGCTACAATTCGAATTTTGAAGGTGTGAATAAAGCAATTGGATTAAGAGTGCCATTCCTATAGTCGGCCTCTATAGTACTCGAATCCGAATCAGTTGGCCAGTGATCGGAATGGGATGAGCAACACAAAAAAAAAAAAAAAAAAAGAAAAGAAAAGAATTGAATCCAAAATAAAACTTATTATTGGATCAAGAATACACATAAAGCCCACCAGAGGTCCACAAGCCTCAATGGGCTTAGTGGTCTCACGCTCAATGGGCTGAGTTTTCAATGGGCTACGATAAGTGAGGCCCAATTAAAGGCCCTTTAACAATAAATGCTGTCTTTACTTTTTTAAAAATTTTTCCATATTCGTAGATAAAAACCTCTTGTTAGTCCCTCTCCCTCTTGCCCTCATTTTCAAATTCTCAGTGTCTGCTCAATCGCTCTCTCTCTCTCTCTCACACACACACACACTCTCTCTCCGTCTCTCATCGTCAGGTACTCTCTCTTCTCTCTTTTTCTCTCTCTAGCTTTACATACACGCACTTGTATCTATCTATAATCCATACATTTACCGAAAAATTTCTAGCTGATCATTTTTTGGTTTTCAAAAAATCTAGCTTAAACCCTAGCCCCAAACCTCAAGCAGAGGACGCGCTGAGCGGTGAGATATTAATGGAGTGGAACCCGGAAACCCTACAATTTCTCTCCCAATGCTTTCTCAACACGCTATCCACCTGCCCGAGCCGCGCCGCCGCGCGGAGGCGGCTCTGGCGGAGGCCGCCGATCGTCCTAACTATGGGCTTGCCGTTCTCCGGCTTGTTGCTGAGCCATCTGTCGACGAGCAGATCCGCCAATCTGCTGCTGTCAACTTCAAGAACCACCTTAAAGCCCATTGGGCCCCGCAGGCCGACGGAGGACAAACCGCAGTGCCCGACCCAGAAAAAGAGCAGATTAAAGCTTTGATTGTTACGCTGATGGTAAATGCCTCAACCTAAAATTCAAGCGCAGCTTAGTGAAGCTTTAACTATAATTGGGAAGCACGATTTCCCTAAAGCGTGGCCGACTCTGTTGCCTGAATTAGTTGTGACTTGGATAAACTGAGTCAGGCAAATGATTATGCTTCGGTGAATGGGGTTTTGGCAACAATTAATCGTTGTTTTAAGAAATTTAGGTACCAGTTTAAGAAATGAGTTGTTGCTTGATTTGAAGTATTGTCTTGATAACTTTGCTAAGCCGTTATTGGAAGTGTTTAAACGCACCTCAGGGTTTTTAGACCAGGCTGCAGGTTCTGGGGCAGCAAATGCTAGTCTTCTCAAGGGCTATATAGAGTCGCAGAGGTTGTGTTGTAGGATCTTTTATTCACTCAATTTTATGGAGTTGCCCGAGTTTTTTGAGGATCATATGGATGAATGGATGATGAGTTCAAGAAGTACTTGACAGTAAAATATTCTGCTCTAGAAGAAAGTGGAAATGATGGGCTTGCTTTAGTTGATGAGTTGCGAGCTGCTGTGTGTGAGAATATTAGCCTGTATATGGAGAAAGAGGAAGAGTTGTTTCAGAAATATCTAAGTGGGTTTGTGGAGGCAGTGTGGGGACTTTTGGTGGCTGCCTCCAGTTCTTCTAGTCGGGAGAGGTTGACTGTGACTGCTATTAAGTTTTAACTACAGTAGTACAAGTGTCATCATAATTTGTTTGCAAGGGATGACATTTTACAGCAGATTTGTCAAAGTATTGTGATCCCTAATGTGATGTTAAGAGATGAGGATGAGGAGCTTTTTGAGATGAATTATGTAGAGTTCATAAGGAGAGATATGGAAGGCAGTGACCTTGACACTAGGAGGAGGATTGCTTGTGAACTCCTAAAGGGAATTGCTTCAAATTATAAGGAGAAGGTCACTGAGAAGGTTTCTGCTCAGATACAGAGTCTTTTGGCATCATTTGCAGAGAATCCAGCTGTAAACTGGAAGCACAAAGATTGTGCTATCTATTTGGTAGTCTCCCTCGCCACAAAGAAATCTGGCGGCACTTCTGTTTCCACTGATCTGGTTGATGTTGAGAGATTTTTGGGTTGTGTGATCGTACCAGAGCTGCAAAGTCAGGATGTGGACGGATATCCAATGTTGAAAGCTGGTGCATTGAAGTTCTTCACCATGTTTAGGAATCAGATCTCGAAACCTGTTGCAATGGCATTGCTTCCTGATGTGGCTCGCTTCCTTGGCTCTGAGTCCAATGTGGTCCATTCATATGCTGCCAGCTGCATCGAAAAGCTATTTCTGGTCAAGGATGACGGGGGAAGGCCAAGATACTCAGCTGCAGATGTCAGTCCAGTTCTGCTGCCATTGATGACAAATCTTTTGGTGCTCTACAGAAGCCAGAATCTGAGGAGAATCAGTATGTGATGAAGTGCATCATGCGGGTTCTTGGGGTTGCTAATGTTTCACAGGAGGTTGCTTTACCTTGCATCACTGGTCTGGTGACTGTTCTAAAAAGGGTCTGTGAAAACCCAAAGAATCCCGTCTTTAACCATTATCTGTTTGAATCTGTGGCTCTTCTAATCAAACGAGCTTGCGAGCAGGATCCATCGATCATTTCAGCTTTTGAAACAAGCCTGCTGCCTACCTTGCAAATTATCTTAACGAGGGATATCAGCGAGTTCTTTCCTTATGCATTCCAGCTACTGGCTCAGCTCGTTGACCTGAACGGTCTCCTTTACCAGGCCATTATATGGAAATTTTTGCAATACTCCTTATGCCTGAATCATGGAAAAAGTCTGGAAATGTTCCAGCCCTTGTCCGTTTGCTCCAGGCCTTCCTAAGAAAAGCACCACATGAGCTAAACCAGCAGGGGAGACTTTCTAGTGTCCTTGGAATATTCAACACACTAGTGTCATCTCCTAGTACTGACGAACAGGGATTTTATGTGCTCAATACTGTAATTGAGAACCTTGGATATGACGTAATATCTCCGTACATTAGCCACATTTGGGTTGCGTTGTTTAACAGGTTGCAACGCAACAGAACTGTGAAGTTCATCAAGTCTCTTATTATATTTATGTCACTTTTTCTGGTGAAGCATGGCCCCGATAACCTTGCGGCTCTATGAATGCTGTTCAGCCTGATGTTTTCAGTACGATCTTGGAGCAATTCTGGGTGCCTAATCTCAAGCTGATCACTGGTTCAATGGAGCTCAAATTGACTTCAGTGGCTTCAACTAGACTTATATGCGAGTCTTTGTCCTCGACCGATCCAAAGCTTTGGGGGAAAATGCTTGACAGCATTGTTACACTTATTTCACGGCCAGAGGAGGATAGAGTAGAAGAGGAGCCTGATGTTCCTGATTTTGGTGAAACTGTTGGCTATAATGCAACATTTGTGCATCTGTACAATGCTGGGAGGAAAGAAGAAGACCCTCTGCGAGAAATCAATGATCCAAAGCAATTTTTGGTTGCATCTTTGGCAAACATTTCTGCTCGCACCCTGGAACATACCCCCGGATCATTAATGAAAATCTTGAACCAGCAAATCAAGCTGCGTTACTTCAACTTTGCAGCTCCTATAATCTTGCAATTGTTTGAGAGAGAAGCTGTTGTGTGGTAACTATTTACAGTTTCACATACTTCTTCTGTGCATTTATCATGTTTGAATTTATGCAATAGGATTGCGTTTTGATATTCGAAACAGTTTGAGATTGTTACATCTATTGACTTTATAAGTTTGAATATGGTCTGTCATTACATATTTACTATGTTATAAAATGAAGATGGGGAACAAGTGAGCTTGGTGAATTATTTTCTTTCTTCTTCTTTTAAATGCATAATTCTTTGAGAACTGTCAAAACTCCTGTCATATCCATTGGGTTGCATCCTGTCTAGAGCTTGACACCCATACCAATAAATTTCATTCAGATATTGACATTCTACATCTAGAACTGGAATGCTTCTCCTGAAAATCTGGTAGAGTAACTGAAGATTCTAGATAAAGCTGGTGTTATAGCACCCTTTGGTCTTAACAGGATGTGTGATTTAGCCCGAATTGTTGCACCTGCTATTATATATACTTTTAACCTTTGCTGGTGTTTTATTGATTCCATATCGTCTATATGTTCTACACTAGTAAATTCAGAAATGTATGGGAATGTAATTTAGCTTTCGGCTCTTCATATGCAATACTACCACGTGCTTGCCTTTATGTGTTTGATGATGCGTAAAATTGAACCAATGCCACCGAAGTAATTACTGCATGATTGATGATCAGAAGGTTCAAAAATTTAAGCTCTTTGAACAAAACACCAAGTTACCCAAGTTCCGCAATTGCTTCTTGTGCAAAAATCCATCTACTTCTTTGCCTCTTATAGCGTCTAGGACGCAAATGGCTAGCTGCAATACCATTACAAGTTGTCGTGCGGTCAAAGTGAAAGTTGATGGTTCTAACTTATCGAATTGGACATTGTTGGTAATGGATGCTTAATATTCTGTCTCTCTCATTTCAGACTAGATTATGCATTTTCTATTTTTTCGGAACATCATTGGCTTTTACTTGCGTTTTTGTTGTAATGCAAATCCTTCTGTGTCACCTTACCTATGTCCTTACTTTAAGCTCCGTCTACATATTCATGGAAAAGTCAATTTCAGAAAAAAAAACACATAAAAGATCTTGTCGCTGTAAGAAAATATGATTACCATTTCTAAGAATCTGATTGTTGGTCCTTGCTTAAAATTGTGCATGATATGAACATGCGGATTTCTTAGTAAATATCCTGTGGGTGTGTGTGTGTGTGTGTGTTCTTCATTGATAATCCACACATTCTTCTATTGTAACTTTGTTTGTACTGGCAACTTGTGTGAGCCTGAGCGTGTTTGTTGACATATGCTTGGGTTATTCGTATCCTGTTAATTCCCTGAATAGGGTTTAGTAGTTTACATGGTATTTTTCCGACTGTTTTGCAACATTCATCCAGTTTATTCATTTTCATTTCTTAACTTGTTTTGTTCTCTATTTTCAGGAATGTGTTCGGCTGCTGGAACAAAATGGTTTCATCAGGTTATAGTTTTCGGGTTGGGTCATTATCAGTGTGTTTCCTCAAGCATCTACCACTTTTGCATCCAATCGACGGTAGATAAGTCATTACCAATTCAAGAATTTTCCGGTCATATGGGTCGTATATGGTTCATCATATTAATTCCTTCTGGATGGGAACTGTCGGCTAGCCGGATCATATGAATTTGGTCCGGTTGAGTGTTGCCTGTCAATTTTTCTTCAACATGCATTCATGTATCTGCATAGAACTCCTTTTTTGTGCTGTTCTTTGAAGTGATTCAG
This sequence comes from Petrea volubilis, assembly GCA_026212405.1. Lineage (NCBI taxonomy): Eukaryota > Viridiplantae > Streptophyta > Magnoliopsida > Lamiales > Verbenaceae > Petrea > Petrea volubilis. Next base: position 112,420 of record JAOWBU010000024.1, read on the forward strand.
GCATAAATTGGACGTTGTTTTTTGAGGGCTCAAGTTATAAGCAAATTACTTTCGGTTCAGCTGTATGGTCTCGGATCTAGTCGTGAAGGTTAGTGTTACATCGCGGGTTTTTTTCCGATCATTTCTTGTGATGAAATGGAAAGTTTTCTGTTGTACATCATGCTAACCAGTTGGGTATCAACTGATGTTTTAGCCGTTGGATTCGAATATGATAATATCAAAACGTGTTCAAAGAAAGAAATTATGGCATCATCGTATTCAATCCAACGATTTGAAAACACCAGTTGTGTATTATCTAAATGGGTAGCATCTCATGAGCCTGTTACGTTATTTGCATTAGCTTTTTATATCACAAGATAATTGATTGTGCAGCCACCACCACTCTCCCAATAGTACCACATTTTCTGATGATATTGTTGAATAAAAAGTGAAGTGGGATGCTTGTACAAATTCATAATAATTATCGCTTGACTCATTATAAGTGGCATAACAATTGGGATAATCTTAAAAGTGACAAAAATGTTAACCAAATGACTTGCTTTTATCACATGCTATCATCATGCTAATGACATACATGCGTAAGGTTCTCAAATAATGATCCCTACAACATTCCTGCTTCGAAGTAATGTTCTTTTTGGGGTGAATGCAAGAAAAAAGAAACTCCACGAGGGTTGAAAAATTACAAATTCCTTTTAATGTTTGGTTTCGAAAAATTACAAATGCCTCTTAATGTTTGGTTTTGAATTACGATTCCCATTTTGCAATTAGGGGAATCTGGGGGTGGGTGTTTGGGTTGGGTTATCGAAATCCCACCCGACTTGATTAGTTTAATTCGATCAGGCCGGGTATTTGAAAAAAAATTAATAACCCAAATTATAAGTCGGGTATCTGAAATTTTAACCATCCTTATTTGAACCATTTCCTCTATTCCGATTTGAAGCATTTCTTTCACATCAATAAAAGAAA